>CAUYQG010081064.1:0-23397 GCA_963574415.1 Tarsius wallacei | reverse complement strand
TCAACACGGGTAAGTAGCTGCAGTAGTTCCTGACACCTGGTCCACAAGGTTGGCTGTTATTATTCTGCTGGGAGTTTACGCCCTTACTGAGGAGTGATGAGCAGAGAAGATCCCACATCTGGGTGGACTAGAGTTTTCTAGCCTATAGGAAGTGGTGGTCAAAGATGGAAAGTTGCAAAACTGAAAAATCAACTGAAAATTTCAGAGGTGAAAAAGACATCAGAGATCATCTACTCAAATGTCCTCCTCTTTCCAGTGGGGACACTGAGGCCCAGAGATAAGACAGCCAAAGTGATAGAGGCAGAGCTGGAGCCAGGCACCTGCCACTAGATCTTGGTCTCTAGACCTTGGCTTTGGTGCCAAGCCCGGCTTCTCCACCCTCATTCCCTAGGTAGGTTACCTTCTCCAAAGGTGACATCAAGTGTATGTGTGTGGGGGTGGGTGGGGGTGGCTAGGGGGTGGCTACTTCACCCAGCAGGATTTCACTTCTTTTAGGGGACTTAGGAGCCCATCTGCCCTTTAGCCTTGGCTCAGACACAAGGTCAAGCTGCTCCCAGTGCTCTGAACACCTCCCCTATCTCTTACCCACTTCTGCCACACTGGGAGATGTGGGGAGAGGGGAGTGTCAAAAAGCTTTACTTGGGAGGGCCTTTTCTGGCAGGGACAGGGAGTGGGCAGGGAGGAACTCAGACCTGGCAGCCCACTTGTGGCGAGACTTTGGTTGTTTTAGGATTAGGAACCTGCACTCAGTAAGCACATCTGTTGTTCAGCTGTTTGTGTTCTCTTTGTTCATTTCATTGATTTTCTGGGAGGTTATTTTTGGAGAATTCCAACATGTCTGAGCTCTGCCAGTGGGGTGCAGCCCACACCTGGGCAGGAGAACAAGGCAGACAAGGTGACTTGGTGGCAGTGAGAACTGCAGGGTAGTGCCAGTGGGGACACAAACCTGGGGGAGGGTATGTGACCAGCTGCCAAACCGTTCCTCTTCCTGGAAGGACTTATCTTTGGAACGCTTTGATGAAAGAATTATGTGCTGGTGCCAAGCCTGGCTTCACCACCTCCATCCCCCAGGTAGAGTCCCCTCTCTAAAGGTGACATCAAGTGTGTGTAGGGGGAGAGGGGGGCTACTTCACCCAGCAGGGATCTGCTCCCTTTAGGGGACTTAGGGGCCCACCTGCCCTTTAACCTTGGCTCAGACACAAAATCAAGCTGTTCCTAGTGCTTATTCACAGACAGAATTTTCCCTCCACCTCCTTGAAGGTGTTAATCTAACATAAGGAAGTCTCACCAACCTGGGTATGGTGGGGGTAGAATCTGCACCTCCTATTCACGGTCCATTTGGGGAGGAGCGATAAGCAGGAAAGTTCGCTTTCGGCAGGAGGGGGAAGAGTTAGCGGAGGGGGTGCTACGTGGGTAAAGGAGTAGAGAGGATTGCAAATTTCATCAGCCTGATGTTTATAACTTTTGCGTAAATCTTTGCTTCTCTGTGACTTTCTCCTCCTATATCTGTTTCTGATGTGTTGGCCATCACTGTGGGAAAGATGCTTTCCTTCAGAGCCCTTGAGCTGCTGGTGGCATTGGTTGGACCATTGTGACAAACTCCTTCCTCACCTCCCAGCCCTCACTCAGAAGGAATTCAGTTGGGGTTGGGACTGGGAGGTGAGAGTTGGATTCTGACTTGGGAGATGTGGGGCGATGTCTGGGTGAGTCTAAGCGGAGTCTTCACCGGGGCAAGAGATGGCTCACCTTCCTAGTCCAGGCTGCCATGAAAATCAACACCCAGTGATGGGGTGGAGGGAGGAAGGGAGGGATCTGGCCTCATCCAGCAGCTGAAAGTGAGACACTGATGATAGTGACAAGGCCTGAAATGCACCCCACAGTAATTGAGCCATGTCTGGCTTGAGCCTGCTGGGAAAGGAGGCCACATCCGGCCCTCCAGGCTGCACTGTGCAAATATGGGGTGGGGCCGGTCAGGGTCAACAGCACGTTCCCCGCTGCCCCCTGGAGCCAGTGGGTGGGGAGGGAGGGAGTCACAGGGCCATGTCTCCCCTTCCAGAGTGAGGGAGGGAACATCCAAGGCCAGCCCTCCCTGGCCCCAATTCCGTGTGAGTCTCAATTTTCCCAGAGGTGAAGTCCTTGGGAGCCCAAGCTGGGCTTTTTGTTAGCTCAGGGGTGGTTTTGAGAGCTCTGTGGGCTCTAAACACTAATGTAATAACAACCAGTCCTTAAAGTGCACTTTCTAAGTGCCAGGAACTGTCCTGAGAGCTTTTGTCTGACTCATCTCATTGAATTCTCCTAACAACCCTGTGAGATAGGAACTATCTCCATTTCACAACCCTGTGAGATAGAAACTATCTCCATTTCACAGATGGGGAGACTGAGGCAAGAAAGGGGGCAGAGCTGGGATTTAGATACAGCATTTTGGCTCCAGAGACTGCTGGGTGGCACGGGGGTCCTGTTGCTACATAATACAAGCCAGAGTGGAGATTTAGCCTAAATTGTCCCCCAAGGAGCCCAAGTGTTCTAGAGGTGTGGTCTGGGGGTGTCTAGTTAGTAGAGATGATGGTATGTCCTCAGAATCAACCATCACCTAACTTAGATAAGGGAGGGGTCTCGTCGAGGTTTAGGGCCACCAGGCCTGGAGTGGTTGCCTGAGGTCATGCAAGTGGAACATAGCAAGTCAAGATCAGATTCATGGTCTCCTGACAACAACCTTTCAACTGCTCTATATTTTCCATCTTTCTCCAGGAAAATAAGACGGTGCCTACACTCTCCTCAGCCCCCACCCCAAAGCCCAAGGTCCCACGGTAGAAGGCAAGGGTGGTGGGTGGCAGGAGACTTCCTGTGAGGGAGGGGGTTGTGTTGACTTGGTTGCCAGCCCCTGCCCTGGGTCTGGCTCCTAGGTTCCCCTTTTGTCAGGTAGAGAAGATTGAGGAAAGCTGGAGAGACTTTGTGGTCCTCTTTCTCCCTGGTCTGAGGGCTGGACAGTGTCTCTTGGGCCCCTTTGGCCTGGGGACTTGTTTTTAGACCTCGTGTTGGGACTTGCTCAGAGCTCAGCTTGGGTTGGAGTACGGCCAAGCACCCAGCCAGCTTTCAAAGAGTCTTGGGCCTGGGACAGGGGTATGTCTGGATGAAGGAGCTTTGGGGACAGTTGTTTCAGGTCATGGTAAAGGCTTTGGATGAAGTGTCCAAACTGGTTTAACACCTTTTAGCGTGTCTCTTATTTTGTGGATTTATTTCATTTACCTGTTAAGGGTTTGCCCTGCCTTAATCTCTGTTCTCTGAAGAATGAAGACTAGATTGGTTTTTAGTGTGTTTGTTTTGTCTGTGAAAGGCTGGACTCCTGTCTTCTGCCCTAGACTCAGCCAGTCTGCTCCCTGGCCCCCAGCCCACAGTCCCCCGACTGGCAGGCTGGAGCTCTAGTGATGCTGGGGCCCACATGCAAAGTGCATTTCAGCTGTAGAATATGAGGCCCACACTTTATATGTGACTAAAGGAGTCTGGGGACAATTCCTTGACCCCAATTATCCCTGACTCCACATGTCTGGACCCTAAATGGCACTAACAGATACAAGGTCCCTTCTTCAATCAACTTTTTTTAAGCTATGAGTAAACTTACTTTATTTATTTTTTTAATTTTTTATTTTTTTTTGAGTTGGAGTCTCACTGTCACCCAGACTGGAGTGCAGTGGCCGCTCCCGGCCACCGCAGCCTCGACCTGCTGGGCTCCGGCGATCCTTCCACCTCAGCCTTCCGAGTAGCCGGAATTACAGGCATGAGCTACCACGCCCAGATGATTTTTTGATTTATTGTAGAGATGAGGTCTCGCCAAGTTGCCCAGGCTGGTCTCGAACCCGCGGGCTCAGGCAATCCACTCACCTCAGCCTCCCTTTTTTTGGTAAAAAAACATTTAACATGAAATCTACCCTCCTGACACATTTGAACTGCACAGCAGTCTTGTTAACCAAATGCACATCGTTAGGACAGCAGATCGCCAGGGCTTTTTCATTTGCAAGACTGAAACTTTGTACCCAATGAACATCAACTCCCTACTTTTTCCTTTTCCCAGCCCCTAGCGGCCATTTCCTACTTTCAAAAGTTAGAGTAATTTTTATACCAACAAGTGGAATCATGTAATATTTGTCCTTCTATGACTAGCTTATTTCACCTAGCACAATGTCCCCAAGGTTCATTCATATTGTAGCATTATGACAGGATTTCCTTCTTTTCCAAGACTGAATAGTATTCCGGTGTATGTATATGCCATAATTTCTTTATCTACTCATTTGTCAATGGGCATTTAGGTTGCTCCCACCTCTTGGCTATTGTGAATAATGCCACAAATGATCATGAGAATGAAGATACCTCTTTGAGATCCTGATTTCAACCCCTGAAGGGGGGTTGCCGAATCATATGGTGATTCTATTTTTAATTTTATAAGGAAACTCCATACTGTTTTCTATAACTATAGACATCATTTTACATTCTCAACAATGCACAAGGGTTCTAATTTCATCACATTCTTACAGGCACATGAAATTTTCTGTTTATTTTACTTATTTTTTATTTTTATGGTCATTCTCAAGGTACAATATCTCACTGTGGTTTTGTTTTGCATTTCCCTGATGATTCGTGTTATTGGCATCTTTTCATATATCTGTTGGCCATTTGTATATATTATTTGAAAAAATGTCTGTTGAAGTCATTTGCTTGTTTTTTTAAAAAATCGGGTTATAATTATTTGGGGTGTTGTTGTTATTGAGTTGTAGGAGTTTTCTAAATGTATTTTGGTATTCACCCATTATCAGAGATATGATTTGAAAATATTTTCTCCCACTCCATGGGAGGCCTCTTCACTCTGTTGCTTGCATAGAAGCTTTGCTGCACAGAAGCTTTGTCACTTGGTATAGTCCTACTTATCTATTTTTGCTCTTGTTGCCTGTGCTTTTGGTGTCCATCGCCAAGAAATCACTGCCAAATCCAATGTCATGAAGATTTTCCCTTATGTTTTCCTCTCAGAGTTTCGTAGTTTCAGGTCTTATGTCTACCGTCCTTAATTCATTTTGTAGTTGATTTCTGTGTGAGGTATTTAATAAGGGCCAAATTTGGTTCTTTGGCCTGTGGCATATTAATTTTCCCAACACTATTTGTTGAGAAGACCACCCTTCCCCCATTGTGTAGTCTTGTGCCTTTGTGAAAGATCATTTGACTGGTATATTTCTGGGTTCTCTATTCTGTTTAATTGGTCAATATATGTCTGTCCTTAATAACATTGTAACATATAGTTTTGATTACTGTAGCTTTGTAATAATGCTTTGAGGTTAGAAAGTGTGAAGTCTCCAGCTTTGTTCTTTCTCAAGAATGTTTTGGCCATTCAGGATCCTTTTTGGTTCCATGTAAATTTTAGGATTGTTTCATCTTTTTCTGTAAAAAAAAAAAAAAAAAAAAAAAAAAATGCCACCAGGATTGTGATAAGGTTGTATTAAATCTGTAGGTTGTTTTGGGTTGTCCCAATATTTTAACTATATTATGCCTTTCAATCCACAAATGAAAGATGTCTTTGCATTTATTTGTGTCTTTAGTTTCTCTCAACAATGTTTTGTACTTTTCACTGTACAAGTCTTTAAGCTGAATTCTAAGCATTTTATTATTTTTGATGCTATCATAAATGGGATTGCTTTCTTAGTTTACTTTTGGATTGTTTGTTGTTAGTGTATTAAAATGAAAGTGATTCTAGTATACTGATTTTTTTATCCTGCAACTTTGCTGAATTCATTTATTAGTTCTACTATGTTTGTGTGTGTGCATGTGTGTGTAATCTTTAAGGTTTTCTACACATAAGATTATGACATCTGTGAACAGAGGTCATTTTACTTCTTCCTTTTCAATTTGAATGCTTTTTTGTTTCTTTTTCTTGCTTAATGCTTTGGCTAGGATTTCCAATAATATGTTGAATAGAAGTGGCAGGAGAAGCATCCTTGCCTTATTTCTGATTTTACAGAGAGGTTCAGTGGAAAAGCCCCTGAATTGACAATCAGTCAACAAATATAAAGTGCTAACTATGATCTTTCTAAGTTGCTTGTATAATCACTTTATTACTCTGGGTTTCTGTTTTAATTCCTATAAGAGAAGGGGATCCATTAGATCATAAGGGTGTGTCCAAATTCAATGCTCCTAAATTTCATGATTTTAAGAATATTATTTAAAACCTATTAGACATTTAGCAAATGGAAGATGAAAGGGAAGACATATTCAATTTTTGACCAATCAACAACACAGAACAAGTACTTATTATATGCAAAGTACTAGATAAGAGGTAACCTTGCTTCCTGCTCAATCTGTTAGAAAGGTAAGACATACGTATGTGGAAAGTTCAATTTCAGTAGAGGAGATAATAGTGTTCTACAAAAGGGCAGTGCATGATGCATCACCAAATAAAGGACACGGGATCAGTTTTACATGATAGTGGTTCACAGAGTAGGTGATGTACCAAGACTTATTCCCAAGAAAAGGATACAGAAGACATTGCAAAGATGAGTGGAATCGTGAAGAATTAGGTCAGGAGTTCAGAGAAAAGAATTGGCTGGAATTGATGGGGATGGGTATTGGAAAAGCTGTGTGCATAGTTAACATTTGCTGGGGTTTGGCTCCCCTGTGTCCATGGTCTAAACTATCCTGACTCTTTCTAGGAACCATCCCTTCTGGTAGGACTGCACGTGGAAGTACCACATTCCTTCCCCATGCCCCCACCATATGACTGGTCCATGAATGAGTCTGTGACCCAGTCACAGCAGGAACATGGGCCATGTCTTCTGGGGCTATTGGTAAAAAGGCGAGTTATCCTTCTCCCTGGGTTTGAGTCCATTTTGCATAGAAACCTCTTGTCACTAAGAGAGTAGAGTCTGTCTAATAGTGGAGCCAATATAGAGAAAGCAAGACCGAAAGATAAAACCAGGGCATAATGGCTTTGTGTGAGACCCTGAATCAAGCTATGCCTGAAGCCAAACCTAGTGCTGGATGTTTCAACTATATAGTCAATACATTTCCTTTCTTCTTTTGTAAATGTAGGTTGATTTTCTTGAACAAAAAACGTTCTTTTTGCAAGGTGGACCACGACTTAGATTTACTGTAAAGCATGAATGAAGAAGGCAATCCAGGGAGATAGGGCCATATCAACTAGGATGTGTTAATGACAGTAAGGATGAGGCATCCAGAGAACTGTGCAGAAACTGCCTGGGAGAGAGGGTCTGGGTGGACAGTGTGCAAAACACTCTGCAAGAGAACACATATTTTTATTTCTTTGGATGAATTGACCTATTTGGATAAATTCAGTGGGATTGCTAAGGAGTGTAATGGAAAGACAAAGTTAGGGAGAAAGAAAGAGTTCTAGAAACAATAGAATAACAGATGTTTGCGAAACACTACTTGCTAGGCACTGGATTCCCGGTTGAATCCTTTCACCAGCCCATGAGGTATTATATTTTCTCTATTTTACAAGTAGGGAAATTCAAGCACAAAGAGTTGACCCAAGATGACCTAGTTAATAAGTGTCAAAGCTGAGATTTTTAACCTGAAAACCCAGGCTGGCTGACCAGAGCCTGCGTTCTTAACTACACTCTTCCTCTTCCGATGTAGCCTCTGCCTTAGGACAGCCACGGGCCAGCATGGTGGAGGAGAAGAAAGAGACAGTTGTTGTTGAATGGGACCACAGAAGAACACAGAAGTCAAGTCATTTTTCCCAGGGTTGCCCGGATTTGACTATGTGCTCATTCTCACTCAGGTTTTCAAAAACGAAGTTTGCTGTTAGACAAACGCTGAAGCTCTGGCTTGCCTGCCCCACATTCATCGTGGCTGGAAGGCTCCAGTGGCTGCTTCTGCCAGGTCTGCCAACCTCCTGGGCTGGCTGAGGACACTCACAGGGGGAGCAAGTGCTTCAAGAAAAGTTCCCTCACCACCCCCCCTCGGTCCCCCCTCCCTCCCTGTCTCTTTCCACCTCTGTATCCCCTTCCCTTGGATTGCCTCGGGAAAAGGAAAGAAGAAAGGTTTTTTTTAAAAAAAGAAGTTTAATGAAACCAAACACTTGTATTTCTATCTATTGACATTGGATTTGTGCTTCTCCAGCCCTGCCATTTGGGACAAGTCTTTCTCCGCCTCCCTTTGCCTGATGGTGTAATGCAAACAGACCATAAAAAAAATAAACTTTCCCCCCCAAATATTATCTTAGGCCTCATTTTATCATGCTTCCTTGAGCTGTCTCTGTGAGAGGGGGAAAAAAAAAAGAATGTGGGTTTTAGTTTGCACCGGACTGGCTGGAGAGGGCCGCATGGCTGGTTCTTCCTGGCGTGGGCTCTCTGCTTTGGCCTGGTGGTCTCCTTCCTAGGGCACTGATGTTTATCCCTTTTTCCATTTGTGCCTCACTGAGGCTCTCACATCAATTTACAGTTCTTGTTCACTCACCTGTAAAATGGGCTACCAACACCTTACCTTCTGTGACTCTGGGACACCTTATGCTTCTGTGACATGAAGGAGGCGATTGTGACACAAGCGGGGGCCATGGGCTCTCACTTGACTAGAGACAATATGCCCCCTACCTAAATGCAGACTCATTCTACTTAAAAGAAAAAACGTATCAACAAGCAAAACCACCCTGTGCTGGCTAAATCAAAACACTGTAGGGCGAGGAGGCTACCTGTTTTCAACCCAGTGAGGATTAAGTGAGAAAATATTTGAGAGAGAGGTCTTTGAATCCACATTCCCCAGGTTGGATGATACCCATAGTTTATCTTCTAAGGTGAGTGGGAAGAACCGCCCCCCCCCCACCCCTTGAAGCTGGGCTCTGATAGGGTGCGAGGCTGGGAGAAAAGCTGAAGATTCCTGGGCTGAGTGACTTCTCAGGAAGCCAACGGACCTAGGGAGAGAAGGCTGGGATGATAGAAGCCAGGTTGGCTTTTACAACCAATTTGCGAAATTCAGACCTTAGCAACTTACCTGGATTAGACAGAGCTTTGAGTTCTAGAAAAAAACAAAACAAAATAAGCATTTACCCCAGTTTTCCTGCTTGAACTGTACAACAGGTAACCAAAGTAGAACAGGGACATTTTGAACTGGAATCTCACCATTCTGAAACTCCAAATAAATGGATGGGTCTAGGCTGGGTCTTGGAATTGAACATCTATGGTTATTCATAATGGGACAAGAAAATTGTTTTGTAGATGGTTACCTACTTGCTGGAGAACAAACGCACCACCACCTATGAAGTCGTCTTGCCAAAAATAATCAAACCTAAACTGGACCAAGCCTATAAATCCAACTAGCAGTTTATAGGAAATGCAGGGATCAGAGGAACACATGGACCACACTATGGGGATGCAGGTGGCAAAATCCACACGATGGGAAATTCTTCAAATGATTTAGTTACTTCAAGAAATAAATTAACAATGGGAAAGGCATGGGGCAAAGGAGAAGTCTGTACAATAGAGGAGACTTTAAAAAACTTAAAGAGTAAAACTAAACCACAGTGTTGAAGGATGTGCACGTGGTCTGATCGTGCTATAAAGAAAGGAAGGAAGATCATATAAAAATTGTCTATTTTGGGTAACTATCTCTAATTCTTTCTCTACCCCTCCCCTCACTAAGTTAGAGCTCTTTTGATTATAGACTGCTAATTCCTGGGCTCTGAATTCTACCCAGTTCCCTATCTTCCCTTTTCATCAATTCTCTTCTGATTATATTTTATATGAATCAGAATGAGCTGTTATGCTGCAGAAACAAACAGCCCCAAGGTCTCAGGGGCATAAAACAAAGGTTTACTTCTTACTCATGTTGCAGGTCTACCATCTCTCAGCAGGGGGCCTCAGCTCATCTTAGTTGCTCAGAGATGAGCTGAGCATCCAGGCTGAAAGAGCATCCTCTGCTCATATATCATTGGGGGCTGTACCAGGACTGACTGGCCATTAAATGCTTTGGCATGGAACCAACTCATGTAACTTCTGCTAGCAATCCGTTGACCCAGACTGGTAACATGGAACCACCCAACCACAAGAAGGACAAAGGGCAGTACTATCAAGGTGCCCAGAAGTATTTGGTGAACAACATCGATAAAGCAGTCCTTGCTTTACATGACACTGATAGGCATGAGTTTCAGTTTAGATAGGTAACACCAACCCCCAGCCACCTGTTCCAGTTTCAGTCACCTTAGTGTATTAATTGTAATTGCATAAAGTACAAACTTCACTGACTGCTTGCCAGTTCGCAAATCACTACCTAAGCAATTGATGAGTGTCGTCATGAACCAATCATATCACTTCTTTTGCAGTCTGTCTATGATTCATCACTGCACATCTCTTACTCAATTCATGCCCAGACAGCAAAGTGTGGAGTTGTGTTGCCTCCTTGTCTCCCAGAGATAAACCCATGTGACATTTTACAAAAATGGGTCATCCATAAAGGGCGAGCTAACAAAAATAAAAGTGCAACAAAGAAACAAAAAGCGATCATATCGGAAGTGAAATGGTACAAATCATATTAGAAAAGCTTGAGGAGTATTAAAGACAAGGTACAATCACTTCGTCATATTTCTAGTTTAAATTGCACTGGGAACAGAAATCTGCTTATGCTTGAAATGGAGAGTTTTCTACTTTGGAATGAAGACTCTCATATTTCAAAGTCCTAATGAGTTTGGCCAGCATCTGGGCCATAGCATGGAAGTTAGTGGCCACATTGGAAGAAAATAGTAATTATAAGGATACTAAAGTAGAATCTTGTAGTGCCAGTAAAGACTGGTTTCCTTATTTCAGAATTTGGCATATGTTGATGGACATCAAGCTGCTAAAATAGGTAAAGACATTGATGGGAAAGTTGTATCCAGATTCCAAGAAAATGAAGATGTCCCAAAAGAAGTGATGCTGGCCAAAACAAACAAACAAACAAACAAACAAACAAACTTCACCTTAAAGGGATTCTCATTGAGCAGATTGATTGCAGCCATATTTTAAAGGCCTTGAATTCTTGGTCATTATAGGTTTAATATGTCCCATAAGCCATAGTAATTAATGGGAAGTTACTGCAATGTTGTTCCTGCCTTTGCCTCTCCTTCCATAAATCTGAATGCCAGACAGTCAAGGTGCTAAAAGTCTCTTAAGCAGAGGTCCAAACAGTCAAGGAATGGGAGTCCCAGCCACCCCTGAGGCAGCTCCCCTGTGCTATGGCTCTGACTCTGTAGTCACTGAAAACCCAGGGCCTTCCTCATTGCCCAGTTGCCTTTCCAAGGGGACTTTACCAGTTAGAGGTTTTGGGCGGCTGACCAGAGTTGGTGGCTGACCCTAAGGGGACCTAAGCTTCCTTCTGCCCAGCTGCTCAACCTCTACCCTTGCTAAGAGCATCCCATCAGGTCTAAGTGGTCCCGCCATTTTGGTTTCCTCTTTCCCTCAATCCTCTGCAGAACTGCTAAAGCATTTTATTCCACAAAGTTGATCTTGCAACCACTCTGGCCTGAAACTTGCTACAAGGCAGAAGAGTGGCAGGAATGTACTGGGATCAGTGTTACCGAGGGTGCCCTGGAAGAGAAGACCCAGGGCTTGGCTATAGCATCAGATACTAGAGACAGACCCAGATTCTTAGAGACCCAAGGCAGCAAGGTCATGTCCCTGGCTCTCTTTCTCCCTAGGAACAATGGGATCACAATCTCAGCTTAGGGAAAGTGCCTCACAGAGTTTTCCCCTCTGTCAACTAGTTTCAGCTGCTGTCCTAAATTGCTGCCTTATTAAGGAGTTCCAGATTAATGGCTGCTTTCTTTTTCTGAAGAAAAATTTCAAACATTGTTTTTCCACCTTCATTTTATGCATCCGGGTTGAAGCCTCTGGCTCCTCTCTTTGGTAGAATGAAATATCCTGACCTGGCTGAATCCAGGAAATGTTTGTGGAACTCTTGGCCCAGTCCGGGTAAGAGAAGCACGCCGTTAGCGAGTCCCTGAAAACCCAGAGGAACTGCTACCAACCACTGGAGGGTTTGGTCATGTGTGCGTCTGTCCAGACGGCCATTTTTTTCTCCTTGACTTTAGTTCATATTTTCTGGTTTCATATCGTGTTCCTGTCCCTCAGACCCAAGCTCGCCCTTTCCATGAAGTCTTCCACAAACTCCACCAGGCCACAGTGGCTTGTCCCTGCTCACATGATAATCAGACGGTGCACAATATGACTTAGGACTTAGCTCTCACTGCTTAGGGGTGAGCCTCCGTTCCTTATGAAGAGAGAAAGCTGGCTAAAGGCAGAGTATGTTTTCTCAGCATTGGACTTAGTAGCACATACTGTGGGTGAGTAAAATATAATTGTACTAAATAAAAGATGGGTCAGCCAGGGCCTTTGCCCAGAATACTGATCTATCTACTGGTTAATAGATTGATCAATTGATCAATCCATGGATATATCAAGATGGAAATTATATGTACTTGATTCTTCTCGAAGAATGTAAAAGGAAAGCAACAAACTTCGATCTATCTCATGGGAAGCAGAATGTGATTGGGAGATATCCTTGAGGATTTTCGATAGATAGTTGTGACGCATTTTTCCTAAGGGATTTACAAGTTTGGCCCAGAGTCAAACTGGTCAGAAAGAAAGGAGACTGGGCTACTCATTCCCTTTACCAGGCAAAGCTCGGCATGGGCTTTAAATATATATGCCCAGTTTTGTTTGAAGAGCACTGTCTTAGCCTGTTTGGGTTGCTGTAACAAAATACCATAAACTGGGGGGATTATAAACAACTGAAATTTATTTCTCACAGTTCTGGAGTCTGGGCAGTTCAAGGACTTGATATTGTCTGGTGTCTGGTGAGGCCTGCTTTCTAGTTCATAGATGGCACCTTCTTGCCATGTCCTCACATAAGGGAAGGGGTGAGGGGTCTTCCTCAGGATCTCTTCTATAAGAGCACAAATCCCTTTTGTGAGGGCTTTGCCCCATGGCCCAACCACCCCTCCAAATGCCCACCTCCTAATGCCATTACCTTGGGGACCCAGATTTCAACATGTAAATCTGGGGGTGGACACAAACATTAAGACCATACCAGGCACCAAAAAAGAAGCCTATGCTGGAACTCAAAGTTCTCCACCTGGCCTGGTGGCTTTACTACAAACACAAACTACAACTACAAACACAGTATATTATTAATCACCCTATTCATTTATTTTCTCCTTTGTATTTACTTTTATTGATGCATAATATTTGTACATATTTATGGGGTAAAGTATGGTTCGTAATGTTGAGTATCTTTTTGTATACCTGTTGGCCACTTATGTGTCTTCTACTGAGAAACATCTATTCAGATCCTTTGCCCATTTCTTAGTAGGACCATTTAGTTTTTGCTGTTGAGTTGTTTATGTTGCTTGTATATTCTGGATATTAGACCCTTGTCAGATAAATAGTTTGCAAATATTTTATCCCATTCAACAGGCTGTCTCTGGTTTTTCATATTTTCAAAATTATCTTTCTGGTTCCTTCTCATTTGGGTAGACGATTTCTCCTTATTGGAGGTTGGCAGGGGGCTGATGTAGGGGGCTGATGTAGGTTTCCCTTAGTTATATGTATCCTTGGTGTGGTGAGTTTCTCAATTGCCAGATGTGGCATCCCTGCACTGGCTCACGTACCTGCACTGGCTCATGGTGTCCTGAGTGGCTGGAGTCGCTTGAAAAGTGTTGTTAGCTGGCATTTGGGATCAGGCCTTCCCCCCAAGCTGAGGTATTGTTATCAGATGTAGTGGACTGTACTGTTGACCTTTGGCCAGGAGGTGGCACTTGTAGGAAAAAGCCCGCGGCCATGGTGGCTGAAGGGTTTCTCCTTGGCGAGTGTTGCTCCAAGGAGTAACCGCCAGCCTGGGCCAAAGGCAGGTCTCTGGGAATTTCCCAAGTTCTCTGTCTGTTTTGAGCCTTTGTGGGGTGGGTGTGCAGGGGAAAGGAGCTTAAACACTCCACAAGTGTACATTCTTAGCTGCCCTAGCAGGGATTAGGAGGGAGGCCCAAGCCACTGGAGTAATACTGTTGTACAGAGCAGGCACAGAAGAGTTCACAAGGGGAGTGAGAGGTTGCTATGGCAACATGTCCCACCAGGCTCCACCTTGGCCCCAGGCAATCTGAGATCTGATTGTCAAAGTGCAGCGGGCTCAGGGCCTCAGGTGTTCTCAGGCAACCTGCCCAATGATCTGCAGCCTTGGGGTTTGCCCTTGGGGCCTGTTCTCCACCAAGCCCGCTGAAAAGCAGCTGCTCCACCCTGCAGGGGTTGAGTTCCTGGGAAATGGTACCTGGTACTGCTCAAGGCTTTTTTTTTTCCTGCACCACTCCAAGGCAGAGCCTTGGGTCTGCCTTGGGTCATACTGGGGTCCCATAAGGCTCAGGGAGCCCTGCAAGTTTGCAGCAGGAGCACAGAACTCCCAAATTCCTATCACTCACCTTCCCCACTGTATCTGGAGGCTGTGGTGACTATGGTAGTGCAGGCAGGAATCTGGCCAGTTCCAGCCCAGGTCGGTGTACTTTTTTTTCGTTTTTGCTTGAAGTGGTTATTGTCACTCCTTTGGAGACTTGTGGGACATGCTGCTGGGTCCATTCTTCTCTGGGTGCTGAGGAAACTATATTTTGGTTTACTCTGTTGGAGAAACACTCTAGCTGCCTCATGTCAGCCATCTTAATCCTCTCCGCTCTTCATATTTTCAGTTTTAACTTTAATTTTGTTATTTAATTTAAAGATGTGGGATAGAACTCAGGGTTAGTTACATAAGTGGTCTACGCACAGGTAAGGTTTGGGCCTCCCATTGGTTGTCACTTTGCATGGTTTAGGATCAGTGCCCTTATTGATGTTATCCCCCCACCCCCTGCCCCGTGTCCCACTACTGCCAATCTCTTTCTTACGGTGTTATGATAAATGTTCAGGGTCCACTTATGACTGAGAATATGTGGTACTCAGTTCTTTTTTTCTATAATAGATCACTGAGTATGATAGACTCTAAATCCATCCAAGTTGCTGCGGTCCATAATTTTGTCCTTTATGGCTGTGTAATATTTCATCGTGTATATACATCCCATTTTTTTATCCAGTCCACTCTCAATGGGCAGCACATTTGGTTCCATGTTTTTGCTATTGTGAATACGCATTTATATGCAATAAATATGTGTGCATAGATATCTTTTTTGTAGAATGATTTGAGTTCCAATGGGTAAATTCCCAGAAGGGGGATTGCTGGGTCATATGGAAGATCAATTTCTAGATCTTTTAGAAATCGCCACACTGGTTTTCACAGAGATTGTATTAATTTACACTCCCACCAACAGTATAGAAACGTTCCCTTTTCTCTGCATCCTCTCCAGCATCTGTTGTTTTTTGAGTTATTGATGATGGCCATCCTGACTGGAGTTATCCAGTGTGGTTTTGGTTTGCATTTCTTTTGATGATTAGTGAGGCTGAACATTTTTTCATGTATCTGTTGGCTGTTTGTATGTCTTTCGAGAAGTGTTTATTCATGTCGTTTGCCTACTTTTTAATAGGGCTGCTTGTTTTTTTCCTCTCTTCAGTTTTTAAAGCCAGTGTTTTATAGTTTTCCTTGTAGGGGTCTTTCATTTCCTTGTTTAAATTTATTCCTAAGTATTTTATTTTTGTAGCTATTGTAAATGGGATTGACTACTTCATCTCTTTTTCAGCTAGTTTGTCATTAGTGTGTAGAAACACTACTGATTTTTGTATGTTGATTTTGTATCCTGCAACTTTGCCAGATTTGTTTATTGAATCTCAGAGTTTTTTGATGAAGTATTTAGGTTTTTATAAATATAAAACCATGCTATCAGCAAAGAGGGACAATTTTACTTCCTCTTTTCTAATTTGGATGCCTTTTTATTTCTTTCTCTTGCCTGATTATTCTGGCTAGGACTTTCAGAACCACATCAAATAAATGTGGTGAGAGTAGCCATCCTTGTCTTGTTCCAGTTTTTAAAGAAAAGGCTTTCAGCTCTTCCTCATTCAGTGTGATGTTAGCTGTAGATTTGTCTTATATGGTCTTTATTATATCAAGGTATGTTCCTCCTACACTAATTTGTTGAGAGTTTTTATCATTAAGGGATGTCAAATTTTCAATGATTTTCTGTATCTATGAAGATGGTCATATGGTTTTTGCCCTTCATTCTATTGATGTGGTATTACGTTTATTGATTTGCACATGTTGAACCATCCTTGCATCCCTGGGATAAATTCCACTTAATTATGGCATGTTACCTTTTAAATGTACAGTTAGATTCAGTTTGCTAGTATTTTGTTAAGAAATGTTTACATTTACGTCCATCAGGGATAATGATCTATATTTTTCTTTTGTATATATGTCTGATTTTGGTATCAGGGTAATACTGACCTTGTAAAATGAGTTAGGAAGAAATCCTTCTTCTTCAAGTTTTTGGCATAGTTTGAGGAGAACTGGTGTTAATTCTACTTTATATGTTTTGTAGGATCCAGCAGTGAAGCCATCTAGTGCTGGACGGCAGTGGTGGGCTATGTTGGTACATGCAGGAGTCTGGCCAGTTCCAGCCCAGATCAGTGGTTTTTTCTTCTTTGTTGGGAGACTTTTTATTACTGATTCAGTTTCATTACTCATTTTTGGTCTATTCATGCTTTCTCTTATATCCTGATTCAATTGAATAGATTATATGCATCCAAGAATTTATTAATTTCCTCAAGGTTTTCCACTTTGTTAGCTTACAGTTGTTCATTATAGTCTCTGAAAATCTTCTGTATTTCTGAGGTATCAGTTGTAATGTCTCTTTTTTCGTTTCTGATTTTGTTTATTTGGATCTTCTCACTTTTCCTTGGTTAGTATAGCTAGCAGTTTATCAATTTTATCCTTTTAAAAAACAATTTTTTTCATTGATCCTCTGTATTTTTTAATCTTGATTTTGTTTAGTTTTGCTCTGATCTCTATTATTTCTTTTTTCTATACAATTTGGGTTTGGTTTATTCTTGCTTTTCTAGTTCCTTATGTAATTAGGTTATTTATTTTAAATCTTTCTATAACACTTTTCTAGTGTAGCCATTTATTGTTATAATCACCCCTCTTAGCACTGATTTTGCTGTATCTCATAGGTTTTGGTGTGTTGTGCTTCCATTTTCATTTTTTTTTTTTTTTTGAGAAATTTTAAAATTTGCTTCTTAATTTCTTCCTTGACCCAATGGTTGTTCAGAAGCATGCTATTTAATTTCCATGTGCTTATACAGTTTTCAAAGTTTCTCTTATTATTGATTTCTAGTTTTATTCCGTTGTAGTCTGAGAAGAGACTTGCTATGATTTTGATTTTAAAAAATTTGTTGTGACTTGTTTTCTGGTCTAACATATGGTCTATCCTGGGGAAGGTTCCACATGCTGATGAGAATGTGTATTCTGCAGCTGTTGGATACAATTTTCTATACATGGCTATTAGGTTCCTTTGGTCTAAAGTGAAGTTTAAATACAATGTTTCCTGGATTATGATTATTTTTTTTTGTCTAGATAATCTGTTTAATGCTGAGAGTGGGGTGTTGAAGTTCCCAACAATTACTGTATTAGAGTCTCTCTTTCTCTTTATATCTAATGATATTTGTGTTATATACTTGGGTGTTCGTGTGTGGGGTGCATATATATTTAGAATTGTTATATCCTCTTGCTGAATTGATCTCTTTATAATTATACAATTATCTTCTTTGTCTCTTTTTACTTTTTTTGAATTAAATTCTGTTTTATCCGATATAATTATAGATACTTCTGTTCACTTTTGATTTCCATTTGTGTGAAGTATCTTTTTCATCCCTTCACTTTCAGTCTACATGTGTCTTTACTAGTGAAGTGAGTTTCCTGGGGGCAGTATATAGTTGTGTCATTTTAAAAATCCTAGGCCAGGCTCAGTGGCTCAGCCTGTAATCCCAGCACTTTGGGAGGCAGAGGTGAAGGGATTGCCTGAGCCTGTGGGTTTGAGACCAGCCTGGGTAACTTGGCAAAACCTTGTCTCTATAACAGATAAAAAAATCAGCAGGGTGTGGTAGCACACACCTGTAGTTCTGGCTATTTGGAAGGCTGAGATGGAAGGATCGTTGGAGCCCAGCAGGTTGATGCTGGAGTGGCCATGAGTGTGCCACTGCACTCTAGCCTGGGCGACAGAGTGAGACTTCCACTCAAAATAAATAAATAAATAAAGTAAAATTCATTCAGCCAAACTGTATCTTTTAAGTGTAAAATTTAATCTTTTTGCATTCAAAGTTATTGTTGACATGTGAGGACTCATTCCTATCATTTTTTTCGTTGTTTCGTTTCATTTTTTTCACTGTCTTTTATATCCTTTGTTTCTTTCTCTCTTAATGTTTATTATCGTGTTTTGGTAGTTTTCTGTAGTAGTAACATTTAAATCTTTTCTTTTCCTCATTTGTGTGGTTGTTCTACCACTGAGTTTTATACTTTCGTGTGTTTTCGTGATGCTAGATATTGTCCTTTTACTTTTTGGTGTAGAATCCCCTTAAATATTTATTTTTTTAGGGCTGGTCCAGTGGTAATGAGTTCCCTCAATCACTGCTTCTCTGGGAAAGACAATTTCTCCTTCATTTTAGAAGGAAAACTTTTCTAGATATAGCATCCAATTTTTTCCCTCAACACCCATTCTCTCCTGGTCTATAATGTTTTTGCTGAGAAATCCACTGTTAGTCTGAGTGAGTCCTCATATATGTGACTAAATGCTTTTTCTCTTGCCATTTTAGAATTATGACTTTTGACAGTTTTCCTATACTATGCCTCAAAGAACACCCTTCAGATTGTATCTGAGATTCTATAAGCTTTCTATAGCTAGATAATCTACATTTCTTAATAGACTCAGACAGTTTTCATTATTTTATTAAATAGGTTTTCAATATCTCTGCCATTTTCTTCACCAGCTGGAACACTCAGAATTAGAATATTTGCTTGCTTTGTGGTGTTCAACACAGGCTTTCGTCATTAAAAAAAATTTTTTTTCCCTTTCTGACTGCTTATTTCAAAAGGCTTGTTTTCAAGTCTTGAAATTCTTTCTTCTGCTTGATGTAGCCTATTATTAAAGCTTGCAGCTGTATTTCTTATTTTAGTCATTGAATTATTCATTTCCAGAATTTCTGTTTGGTTCTTGTTTTATGCTATCTATCTCTTTGGTATATTGCTCATTCATATCCTGGGTTGTTTTTCTGCTATCTTTGTGTTGTTTATCTGTGTTCTTTTGTATCTTACTAAACTTCTTTGATATCATTATTTTGAATTTTTTGGAGAGACATTTCATACCTTTCTTTTTCATTGGAATCTGTTGCTGGAGAATTAATGTGTTTCTTTGGAGGTGTCATAGTCCCTTGCTTTTTTACATTTCTTGTGCCCTTACATTGATAAGTATGCATCTGGTATAATAGTTGTTGCTTCCTGTTTTTTATACTGGCCTTCATAGGGGAAGAATTTTTCCTGTAGATGTATCGATGGTGTTGGTTTGATGAAGCATATTAGCTTTGATTCTGGGTGTGTGCAGTAGTGTAGTCTCCATATGATTTATTTGGCTGTAAACAGCCTCAATGGTGTCTGATTTTTTTTTTTTTTTTTTTTTTTAGTGGCTTAGGCTGCAGTTGTTAGTGAGGCTGAGGTGAGGTTTTGCTGAGGACAAGGGTGCCAGGTAGCATTCAGGCTCTGGGGAGCATGCACTTTGGATCCCATTTTCCCAGGGGCAGCCTTTCCCAAAGTGAAAGATACTGCTTGTGCTAGAGTGTTAGGAACCCTGCTGTACTGCTGAGTCCAGCTGTTGTCATGCGACTGCAGTCCTCTGGGAGATGTGGGGGTGGGTGTCAGTGGGTCTCCAGGGAGAAATGCAGAGTGGAAATGCAGAGGCTGTTGGGCCCCAGGACACGATGCAGTCTGGTGGAGGTTGAGTTTTCAAAATCTTGCTGTGTTGCAGTTGCTCGAGTCTTGGACGTGTATGGGCCCAGCGTGAGTTCCCTCTCTGGAACAATGCTTTCACACTGACTCCAGGCAACTCCCCCAACCTAGTCTCAGGGTCCACAAGGGTCAAGGGGATCTCCCATGTCTAGAACTGTAGGAGTTTGCAGTGGGAATGTGGACTGCTGGGGATCTGCCACATGTCCTTTCCCTGAACGGGAGAGCCTCTGTGAGTTCTGGGCCAATCTTGGCCAGGCTGGCTCCTTCACATCCCTCTTCTTCCATGCCTCTGGTGTTTCCTATCACTTCTCTGCTGAATTCCAGTGTTCTCTCTTAGATGCTCTATTTGAAGGTAGATTACTTGCTATTTTGATTCTTCTTTGTGGAAGAGGCAGGTGTGGCATGCCGCTAGTCAGCCATCTTGAACTCTGCTCCCCTTAATCGTGCCATTTAAAATAAATGAATGCACAAAAGGAATTGAATTAGTCAGGCTTTTCCTCCCAGGAGGAAAATGATCAAAAGGCGCTATTGTTGTTGAACTCTCTCTTGGCTGAAAGGGAAGAGAGAAACTGCTTCTGGGAGCTTATGTTCTCTAGCCTTGATAGTCACAGTATGGTCTGTGGACAGTATCAGCATTTCTTGAAAGCTTGTTAAAAGTGTGGAATTTCAACCCCCACCCCAGATCTAGTGAAGCAGAGTCTGAATTTTAAAGAGATTCATATGTGCTACTCTATAGAAAACAATTTAATGGTCTAGGGTCTGAAGTTTAGAACTAAAACAAACCCTCAATGTGAATATTGGCATCTTCAAGCCATCTCTCAAGCAATGAGTCTTCATTGAAACCTACTATGTACCTACTCATGAACTAGGCATTGCAGGAAGGAAAAAAGCAAAAAGCAGGAATAGTGAGAAAAGGTCCATACTATGGGATTTCAGCCCCAAACCCTGCCCATCCCTCCTTGCACAAGCTCTGACCAAGGGGATGAGCTCTAGCCTAACTGCTGTGTTTGCTGCAGCACAGCCCCTGGGGTGACGCTAGTCACATGGACAACCCTTGTTTTCAGCAATAACAAGTCATCAAGATTGAGCTAGCAAATCTTCAGGGAAGACAGCCCAGTCCTAACCTCTGTCATAACATTTTTCTTTGGCGATGAAGCATCACTGGGTTTGTTGAAAGCTCATTCAGTGTTGCTAACACTCAAGAACTCAGGCTTCCCCCAGGTCCAGGCGGAGGATTAGGGTGGGGAGTAGATGGGCAATTCTCAGCCAATTAGCCCGAAGGCTTAGCTGTGCTGTTGAAGTCTATGATCCCTGCACTGTATCTTGCAAATGGAGCTGTTTTAGAATACTGAGCATAAAACTGTAGGTTCTGGAGTCAGACTGCCCTGAGTTCAATTCTAGGCTCTGCCATTTGTTGACTACGTGACCTCAGATAAGCCTCAAATTTTAAGCTGTTAATAAAGTGATACTTTGCTTCCTGCCTAATTTGGATGAAGTCAAATTTATCTTGTTTTCTTTTTTAGACTAGGATTTTGGGGTTGTATTTAGGAAATCTTACCTAAGGTGTCTTAGTCTACTTTATGTTGCTATAATAGAATACCTGAGGCTGGATAATTCATAAAAACACAGAAATTTATTTCTTGCAGTTCTGGAGGCTGAGAAGTCCAAGATCGAGGCAACAGCAGGTTTGGTGTCTGGTAAGGGCCCAGTCTCTGCTTCTATGATGGTGCCTTGAGCACTACATCCTCTAGAGGGAAGGAACATTGTCCCTTATATGGCAGAGAAAGAACTCACTCCCAAAAGCCTTTTCAAAATCCATGAAACTCATCCAGGGCTCCCTGTTCCTCCCGTTTGACAGACAGCCACCTTCCTCTTGCAGCACCAGCCACATGCTCAAGACACCATGGCGAAGATGAAGGCTAGAGTGAACAGATTTGGCCATATTGGGTACCTGGTCACCAGAACTACTTTTAACTCTGGCAAAGTGGATATTGTTGCCATCAACGACCCCTTCATTGAATTGACCTCCACTACATCATCTATATGTTCCAGTACAACTCCACCCATGGCGAGTTCCATGGCACCTTCAAGGCTGAGAATGGGAAGCTCATCATCAATGGAAATCCCACCACCATGTTCCAGGAGCAAGATCCCACCAAAATCAAATAGGGTGATGCTGGTGCTGATTATGTGGTGGAGTCCACTGGTGTCTTCACTACCTTAGCAAAGGCTGGGACTTACTTATGGGGGGAACCAACAGGGTCATCATCTCCACCCCCTCCACTGACGCCCCCATATCTGTGATGGGTATGAGCCATGAGAAGTACCAGAACAACCTCATGATTGCCAGCAATGCCTCTTGTACCACCAACTGCTTAGCACCCCGACCAAGGTCATCCATGATACCTTTGGCATCATGGAGGGACTCATGACCACTGTCCACATCATCACTGCCACCCAGAAGACTATGTATGGCCCCTCTGGGAAGCTGTGGTACGATGGTCATGGGGACCTCCAGAACATCCCTGCATCCACTGGCACTGCCAAGGACATGGGCAAGATCATCCCCAAGCTGAATGGGAAGCTCATGGGCATGACCTTCCAGGTTCCTACCACCAATGTGTCTGTTGTGGACCTTTCCTGCCATCTGGAGAAACCAACCAAATATGATGACATCAAGAAGGTGGTGAAGCAGGCATCTGAGGGCCCCCTCAAGGGAATCCTGGGCTACACCAAGCACCAAGTTGTGTCCTCTGACTTTAACAGTGACACCTACTCTTCTGCCTTTGATGCTGGGGTTGCCATTGCCCTCAATAACCACTTTGTCGAGCTCATCTCTTGATATGACAGTGAATTTGGCTATAGCCACAGGGTAGTGGACCTCATGGCCCACATGGCCTCCAAGGAGTATGAGACCCTGGACCACCAACACCAGTAAGAGCACTAGAGGAGGAGAGAGGCCTTCAGCTGCCAGGGAGTTCCTGCCACACTCAGTCCCTGACCATACTGAGAATCTCCCCTCCTTACAGGGTTCATGCCTGTCCCCTATACTCAGAAAAACAAACAAACAACAACAAAAAAACCTCATCAATAAGGGCAGAGTCCTCATGGTCTAATCACCTCTTCAGTGTCCTACCTCCCAATATCATTACATTGGCAATTAAATTTCAACATGAGTTTTGATGGGAACAACCAAACCATAGCACGTGATCACAAAAATTTGTTTCTATGTTTCCTTCTAGACATTGTATTGTCTAAGGTTTTATATTTAGGTTTATGATCAATTTTTATGCTACAAGATAAGGAGGGTAGAAGAAGGTTTTTTTTCTCTCCTTCCTTCCTTCCTTCCTTCCCTCTTTCTCCCTTTCTTTTTATCATCTATTGAATTCAGGTCAAATCAAAACAACAAAATGCCCCTAAACTTTGTAAGAGTATTGAAAATAATTGTTTTTCTCCTGATAATGATGTAAA
>CAUYQG010081058.1:0-16335 GCA_963574415.1 Tarsius wallacei | reverse complement strand
AATAATTAATTTAGCCGGGCTCGGTGGCTCAGCCTGTAATCCCGTGCCTTTGGGAGGCTGAGATGAGTGGATTGCCTGAGCCCGCGGGTTCGAGACCCACCTGGGCAAGCGAGACCTCATCTCTACAATAAATCAAAAAATCAGCCGGGTGTGGTCGCGCGCGCCTGTAGTTCCAGCTACTTGGAAGGCTGAGGTGGAAGGATCGCCTGAGCCCAGCAGGTTGAGGCTGCGGTGGCTGGGAGCGGCCACTGCACTCCAGTCTGGGCGACAGAGTGAGACTCCAACTCAAAAAAAATAAAAAAATAAAAAAAATAAAAATAAAATTGATATATAATATTGTGTTTGGGTTAGAGAGAAGAATGAAGATAAGAAAGTGTGATTCTTTATGGTGCTGACATGTTAGGGAAGAAACAAAGTAAGTAGAAGACACTGTATGTCTGAAGTGATGAGGCGTGTGGAGGTGAATAAATAGGGGAGAGTTGGGAGTGATGGGTGTGGGAATGGGGAACAG
Source organism: Tarsius wallacei (assembly GCA_963574415.1). NCBI lineage: Eukaryota > Metazoa > Chordata > Mammalia > Primates > Tarsiidae > Tarsius > Tarsius wallacei. Next base: position 15,824 of record CAUYQG010081058.1, on the reverse strand, counting down.
TCTTGATAGGAGTGGTCAGCGAAGGCCTTTCTGAGGAGAGGATGCCTAAGCAGTGAGGACACCTGGGGGAAAGTTTTGAGGAATGAGGAGACAGAAAGAAGGAAGTCCTAAAGTGGGCATTAGCGTGAGAATGTTTGGAACAGCCAGAGGTCAAAATGCCTGGAATGCAGTGAATGATGCAAGAATGACCTGGGTGATATCACCAGGTTCTGATGAGCAAAGAAGCTTTATCAGTTAGAAAGCTGCCATGTGAGAAACAAGGTAAAGTGGGCAGACCATGTGGAAGTCTGTGACAATGACTGGAGGCTGAGGGGGGCCATGGCTGGATCAGGAGGGAGCTGTGGACGTGGAGATAGAGAGATGGAGTTGGGTCCAGGACGTGTACTGCAGGCAGAGACCTCAAGACTCACTGATACCTGTGGGTGGAAAGAAGAGGAGAGTCAGGACATGTTCAAGGGGTCCTACGTGAGCATCTGCATCATGGCAGCAGGGTGAGGGGGGATATCTTTCACTTGAACAGGGAGGGGTAGCAGAGGAGTGCATCTGGATGGGAAAGAGGAATGAGTTTGGGAAGAGACTTTTGACAGAGATCTTTTGTCACCAGAGTAGAATCACCACACAGGGGAACACAAGGTGTAGGGCTTGGAGGAACAATCATAGCCGCAGCTCTAAAGGGGAAGAGTCATCAGAGAGTAAAGTTACTGTAGCAGAGAGGTGTCCAAGACCTGAGCTGTTTCCATTGGGTAAACCCAATGGTCCCATTAGTGGCCAGAATCATCCTTAGGTTTCCCGTTACCATCATCATCACAGAGTCCCCACAGTGACCTGCTTCTCTCTGGTCCTGAAGATTAGAGCTTCAGTTTCGTGGATTCTCATGCTGGCTTCTTTCCCTGTATTAGAAGGACAAGGTCACCTCAGCCAGCCACTGAGCCCTGACGAGAGCTAGGAATTTGGTCTCAACCATCCCACAGAGTCATGGCACATGGAGGAAGTGTTGCTCATGTCCATTCTTTTGCAATGATAATGCCCATCAGAGTTTGACCTGGAGATTCTGCCTGTGATTTGGTTTTTAACTCTGGGCTCTGCCTCCAGGTGCTCTGTGCTACTCACTATCAGGTTACCTTGGGATAGTAAGACATCCCACCAAGCCCTCATGCTTCAGGGTCAATCCCAGTCCTATTATCCCATGAACCATTGAATCCACTACCTCCAACTCTCAAGGCTGGGGCATAGCATTCTTTAGTCAGAAGTCTAGAGCCCATGTAAGCAGCAGTAGTCCTTGGAACCTGCTTAAAAGTTACCCAGGCACTGCTTAACTTAGATGTGAAAAGTGATTCAGATCAAATAATCAAGTGATTATTTGTGAAATCTCTTTCATTTATCATTATGGCCACAAAGGTAGTATCTGCTATGATCCCATGTTTCAGATGTAGAAACTGAAATTCACATAGGTGATGTCACACATTTCAAGTTCATCATTCTTTGGTGAAAGTGTCCATATTCACGGAGCTCTCCAGTGAAGACACTAGAAACCCCATGTGTCCCATGGGAGGCTTCAAATTAGAAGCAGAGGGAGCATTCTCAGTGCTGTTCAAGGAAGAGCTAAAAATAAAACCAATTATGCTGTTGAGACTATGGGGGTATCTGAAGAGGGTGTCCATAATGGGAGCATGTTTATGGTCCCTTCCTAGATGGTGGAGATAAAGTTGGTTCTGTTCTAACTCTTTTAGGATGAACACAGGATACTTCTTTTTCACCTCATTATGTAAATCCAGGAGATGAGTATGGCAGATTTGTTTGGGTGGTGGGTATCTGAGTTGTAACTCAACACAGCCTTTGCTCTATATATGTGGCTATGCATACCTATGTATGTATGTATGTATGCATTTTAAGAAAGAAAATATTGTATTAAAATTGTAATACTCAACAGATGCCAATAACAAAATATGAATACAAGTCACATTTGACTTCTGCAATTACAAGAGGTGCCCATTGCTTTGTAGACTTCTGTGGCAAATGTATAAACTGTTCCAGCACCACAGCATATGAAGCAAGACTTGATGCTGTGTGAGGCCTCTCCGATCTTCCCTTGAGCACATCACACACAGTACCAAGAGTCTCAAACTTATCACGAATGCACACATTTTTTTAAGCGTGTTGGAAGTTCTGTTGCATACCCATGCCACCATTGTTGTTGTACTTCCACAATGTCCAATTTCAAATACCGCTTCAAAATTGTCTTGCACTCCTTGAATGGTAACTGTGTTTTTTGCCATTTTCTGTCCTGCCTGTCATATGGTGATGCTAGCATTCATTTGATTAATGCCATCTTTTGACATCATACTACACATTGTTACCATAATTCAATTAAACTTCAAAAAGTAATATGTAGATTACATCTCTTTAAAAAATTCACTTTTATTTTAAAGATGTGGGGTACAATTCAGGGTTAGGTATACAAATGTTTATTATGTGGGTACCCTTGTTGAAGAGGTGTGTCCCCCTCTCCTGGCAGTTTTCCACTACTGCCAAGCCCTTTCTTATTGTATTATGATAATTGTTCAAGGTCCGCTTATGAGTGAGAACATAGGGTACTCTGTTCTTGGTTTCTGTGATAGATCACTGAGTATGATAAAATCTAGCTCCATCCAAGTTGCTGCGAAAGTCCATATGTTTGTCCTTCCTTATGACTGCATAACATTCAATTGTGTATATGTACCACTTTTAAAAATATCCAGTCCAGTTTAGATTACATCTCTTAAAATGTGTATACATTTTTTGGTACCCTGGGATATATATATACACACATACATATTGGTGTATGGTGTTTACATGTATATACTTACCTATGTTATACATTTCTATAAATATGTCTATATACATTTCTAAATATATGTGTCTATATAAATTTATCTCCTTAATAGATCTAATATTTTATATAATCACTTTGAAGGCATTAATCAATTTTTGGTACTTTTGATGACTTCCTCATTTCTTTTTTCTGTGCCTTTGGTCCCTGGCTTTGATGCATGTGTTCTGCTCTCCACCTCTCCTGCTGCAGGATGTCTCTCAACATCTAGTGGTTCTCGCCTACCTACTCAAAACCATGGCTACGTAGGAAGTCGCTAAGGGGAGGTCTGTGTGCTTGGGTGGGACCTGCATCTTCAGTGCCTCTCTCTGGGCTAATTAGATAAAGAAACACATGATTTGGAGGGCTGTGACTCAGGTATCACAAAAGCAGCCTGTAGGCTCCTGCCTGGCAGGAGGAGTGAGCTGCTAGGATTGTGGAAGTTGAGTAGGGATTGGGGAGGTGGGCTTAGTTTGCAAGCTTCAATCTCAGCTCTTGTTTTTAGCAGGTGCCTTATTCCCTACCTCACTTGTGCCCTCAGCATATATTTTGTGAGATTCATCCATTTTGTTGTGCTTGTGTAAATGTGTTGTTTTAATCTTGAGTGTACCAGTGTATAATACGGTTACTCATTTTCCTACTGATGGCTATTCATGTGACCTACAATTTTTTGGCTAATAAAAAGAAAGCTGCCATGCATATTGGTTGCACATCTTTTCCCTTTGCATAAAGTAACTTCGAACAGAATTAATTGCTGGTTCAAATGAATATGGTATGGTTAAATTTTAAAGAAATTGCCAAGATATTTTCCCAAAGTGTTTATGCCATATAACCTCCCATCATCAATGTATAGGAGCTCTAACTCATCCTTTTATTTTCTACCCTTGCGTTTTTTTTTAAACCTTCTAGATAGATCTTATTACAGTTTGACACAAAATTCTGAGCCAGTGTGGGCTTTATGAGTGTGTGAATAAGGTGGTTTAGAATGACAACCTTCTCCAACATGATACATTTATTCCAAGATTTCTTAATTTTGTGAGTCAAATTTCCCTTAAGGATCACAGGGATGTTATGGACCCTTTTCAATTATGCACATATTGAAATGTATTAAAATATGTTCTATCAAGTGCTTTTTAGGCACTTTTACTCTATACCTCATCCCAACAACCGCCAATGAACCTCAGTGTCCTTCTAATCATTGCTTAAGAACATACAGAAAACTGCCATACAGCAGAGACCTGGCTTTCATCATGTGACTCCTATCTCTCCCCAACCAACCTCCAGGCAGGAGAAACTCACAAGATGGATATTCTTCCAGGCAGCTCTTCTTTTCTCCCAGATCCTTCTCATTTAGAAGAATTTTATCTGGAGCAGAGAGTAGAACTGTAGAGGAAAGGGCTACAACATGCATTATGAAGATCAAATTCTGGTTCCATGAATTAGAATGCACATACTTTGTGTGGTACTAACTGTCCTGAAAGTGGAGTTGTCTCAAGGTCTGCAATGTTCTACTTCCTCTTTTCCTGCCATCTGTCTGTTCTTGGAGACAAGCAAACAAACAAAATCCATTTAGCATGGGAAAAAATATTTACCGTAGAAAATGTCACATTTCCAGTCTTAATAGTCTATGAAATTTTACTGCTTATCTCTAATCCACCAGGGCTGACATCTTTGCTTCTCTTTTAAGATTAGAGTAATTTTTAGAATTATGATAGTATTATTAAGTGACATTTCCAAATATAAACTTACAAATTAAGCATTTATTTATCAATGTTTCTTTGTTATGTACATATATTTTGACACTTTTTTACACTTTAAACTTGTAAAAAATTTACTTTCTTTCAAAGATGTGGGGTACAATTCAGGATTAGGTATACACATGGTCATCATACAGGTAAAGATTTGGTGTCACTTTGGTCCTCACTTTGCATGGTTTGAGATCAGGTACCCTTATTAATGTTATGTGCTCCCCCTCACCCTGGCAACTGACAATACCTTTCTTAAAGTATGTATAGCAAAGTATGTCAAATGTTCAGGGTCTGCTTATGAGTGAGAACATGTGATACTCTGTTCTTCATTTCTGTGTTCTATCACTGAGTATGATCGACTCTAAATTCATACAAGTTGCTGCAAAGTCCATATGTTTGTCCTTCTTTATAGCTGCATAATATTCCATTATGTATATGCATGACTTTTTTTTAATCAAGTCCAGTTTTGATGGGCAGCATGGTTGGTTTCATGTTTTTGCTGTTGTGAATAGTGCTGCAATAAACATATGTGCAGGTATCTTTCTTGCAGAATGCTTAGAGTTCCTAGTAGGGAGACTGCTGGGTCATATGGAAGGTCAATTTCTAGTTCTTTTAGAAGTCATCACACTGTTTTCCATAGAGGTTGAACTAGTTTGCATTCCCACCAGCAGTGTAGTAGCGCTCTCCTTTCTCCGCATCTTCACAAACATCTGCTGGGTTTTTTTGTTAATGGTGTTCATTCGTACTGGGGTTAGGTGATATCTCAACATGGTTTTGATTTGCATTTTTCTGATGATTAGTGAGGCTGAGTACTTTTCACGTGTCTGTTGGCTGCTCATATATCTTCTTATAATATTATGGTAAATGTTCAGGGTTCGCTTATGAGTGAGAACATGTGGCACTCATTTCTTTGTTTCTGTGATAAATCACTGATTAATATAGACTCTAAATCTATTCGGGTTGCTGCGAAGTCCATAATTTTTTTCTTCTTTATGGCTATGTACTATTCCAATATTTTGACACTTAAATAAGAGTTAGAACTTTTTTTCTGGATCTACAATTTTTAGTTTCATTCAACATTATTTTCTGATTGACCTAACAGGAACCCTGCCCACACCCAAACAAAAAGGGAGAAAATGCTGTGCCCTCTTTATGCTGAGCATGACTTGGGCAGTTAGAGGTCAACTTTTCATTGGACAGATGGGAAATTGAGTCCAAGACAGCGAGGGACTAGCCCTGGAAATATAAAGCAGGCAGAGTTTACAAGAGAAGGGAGGGTTCCAGCCTTCTGAGCTGGGACTGAACCCTCTCATGGGATGCGATTTGGGAATGAGAGCCCCGAGATCCTGAGTGAATCCCTGCTCTCCCCCTTCCCATGAGGGCACATTTACTTTTGGCATTGCTACACAAGCACACATGCACACACACAGTAAGTTTCCAGGTGAGGAGGTTATAGGAGAAGCTGACACTGGGGAGGTGACATAAAAAAAATTAAGAAAGAAGGTGGAACAGCTTTGCTGTGGAGTAGGGGCACTCGGACTTCTGGGAAAATGCCTGGTGACCACAGAAGGAGGAGAGGGAGAGATTCCAGGTTGGCGGCAGTGGATTCCCAAGGTCCACAGAGCTCTTCCTGGGCTCAAGTCATGCCCAGGACAGTCTCAAAAGAACAGGGCCTATGGACTTGGGTCTGCAGCTATAGTCAGGTCAGCATGGCCTGGGGGCTTCAAGGGATGAAGACTTGGGGTAGTGTAGAATGTGAGTGGGCACTGGACCACTCATCTGAGGTCCAGGGGTGAGACCATCTTTTTGTAGATATGGGGACCTCTTTTACACTAGGGCCTGAGCCATTACGCTGGCAGAGGAGAGAAGGCCTTGTGGGTGAATTGAGCACCCCAGGACAGCGGAGTCAAAGAGGGAAACAAAGAGGGCTCTTAAGGTATCTCACCCTGATGTGGGTTTCACTTTTTTGCCCCCTGGAGCCCAGGAGAGCCACTGCCTTGAATACCTCAAGATGGAGATTTGGGTTTTGTTTTTTGGTTTTCCTGCATGATGCTACAGTACTGCTCAGATCACCAGGGGACAGACTGTGCATGGGGAGTTCTGTTGAGGGGACTGGCTGAGGGAGGAAGCAGCCTGAGATCTCTACCCTCCTGCTGCTGCTGGCACACCCTGACCCAGTCCCGCCAGCATCTGCCTCCACATATGTGCTGCCCAGAGGCCAAAAGGGGGTTCTGAGACCATCTTGTGTATTCCCCTGCTGACTGGAGCTCTAGCACTCACGCTCACAGGAGATATGCTCACCTGGTTGTGGGGCTGAAAGCAGCTGGCCTCATTTGTGCTCTACAGGAGCATGAGTGCTGAGGATGTGGACAGATGCGTAAGAAAGTCACTTGCAGGAGAAAAGCTCGTTCTGTGGCAAAATAGAGCAGTTGTGTGAGGGAGAGCTGGGGCTACTGGGGGAGGCAGTCCAAAAGGCCTCTGTGAGGTGACACTTGGGCTGTGATCAGAGGGACACCAGGAGCCAGCCCTGCACAGGTCTGGGAACAGTGTGACAGAGGAGTCATTTGTTACCCAGAGAGCAGAGGCAGAAGTGAATCTGTCCAGAGAGGAGTAGATAAAGACAGCCAGTGTAGCTAGAGGGAGCCTAGGATGTGAGGAGGGGAGGGAGGGTGGAGGGCAGGTCCAGACCCCAGGGCCTGGACAACTGTTCTAGTTATCTGTGTCTGAGAGGCAACATTGCCCACACCTGCGGCTTACAAGAGCACACTTTAATCATCTCATCGATTCTTGAAACAGAATCCAGATATGACTCAGTGGGGTGCCTCTCCCTCAAAGTTTCTCGGGGGCTGGTGCTGTGGTCTCTCCTGAAGTTCCACTGGGTAGGATTCACTTAACTCATTTAGTAATGGCTCACTCAACCTTGGAAGTGACATACCATCACTGTTGCCATATTTTATGGGTTAGAAGCCAGTCACTGATTTCAAACCACCCTTCACCGGAGGGGTCTACACAAGGACATATGTACCAGGAGTCAGGGAGTTCTGGGGTCCATTGTGAAATCTGCACATGGCACAGGCCAAGATGAGGCACTTGGGTCTGCACAGGCCAAGAAGAGGCACTTGGGTCTGATTCTAAATGTAGTGGGAAGACACCATATGCCAGAAGGGGACTTGCATATTTGATATTTGTCTCTGAACAAATATCTGATATTTTTTTTCATTTCAACAGTCCCATTCTTCAGACTAAGAAATGAAGCCAGGTGTTGGCAAATCAGATTGGAACCCAGGTCTGTTGTGAGTTGTAATCCATGACACATCACACAGGTTTTGCAATTCTCTCATCTCTAAGTTAATCCCTTGGGTACATGTGATACCAGCCCTTGGGGTATGGAAGCATCATGGGTGTTTAGAGGTAAATAGACCTGATGATAATCCTCAGAAGTGGATACTAGGGCGAGCAGAAGGGAGGCTGGAGAGACCCTGGATGGCATGAAGACTTTTTCGGGGTCACAGAACTGGTAAGTAGAGAAGATGAGGGGTTGAAACCTGGCTATTTCTTTACAAACCCGGTCCCTGCCCATATCCAGGCCTTCCCCAGGAGCTTTGGGGTGGGCAGTGTGGCCTAACTGTGGAAAATTAAAGACATGTCATGGGAGTGGAGGGCGAGCAGTAAGCAGCCCAGAAGGGCCCTGGGGAAGGTCTTGTCTTAGAGGAAATCCCAGAAGGCACCCCCAGGAAGTCATCTCACTTCCTCATTAAAGGACCCCATAGAACCCTGATATCTCAGTCCACATTTTGAAGATGACTTCTTACCCAGCTTATTGGCTGTGGAACCTTGAGAGAGTCAGAGGTTCTCCTGCCATGTGTTCTTATTCCAGCTTCCAAAGGCCCCAGCCCCGGAAAACCCCAGAGTAAGATACCTTCTGATATTGTAGATATTGGCTCAGTCCTCACTCCAACACCTCTGGCTGTTTTCCAGGGAGGACCCTGAGGAGGCACAGGGAAGCTCGGGTCAGGCTGAGCCTGATAAGGCCAGCACTCTCATCTCAACTGGGAAGCCCCACACTCCCCGCTATATGTGTGGGGCAGGTCGGGGCTGTGGAGATGGTGGCATGAGGAGTAGATACTCCGGGGGCAGGGACATGTTGTTGGAGAAAACAAGTTTGGCAGACGTTTCATGATCACAGCCAGGTCATGGCTGGCAGGTGGGGAGGGGAGTGCTGGGGGGTGCTCATCTGTCCCAGTGTTCATACTGAGCTGCCAAGCTGCCATTCAACCCTTGCTGCAGGTCTGCGCAGACACAGGACTGTGCCTGGTCTGGGGAGTGGAAGGACTCCTGGGCAGAAGCCAGGACAGCCAGGCAGAGCCCTGGCACCTCCAGGGTAAGCTGCTGATTTGCCTTTGCAGAGCTCTAAGCAGTAGATGGACAAGGAACTGGTTGACGGCCTCACCCACTTCGTCTTCCTGGGTGAGAGCAGGCACACCATGCTGTCAACAAGGGCCATTGCTGCCTTGCTTGGTTAAGTGTGGACGTAGAATGGTCTTCCTGGCCAGAGCCCACACGTGGCTGGGCCAGCATCCTGTCAGTGCTCCACCTTGGTGCCTCCCAGGACCCTGTCCCAGGCCTTTTCCTCTTATGTAACACATGGTTTTAACCCCAAGGAGTCTGGGCCTTTTCCCTTCCTTCAGTCCCACAGTTCAGCCACAGCCTTGGTTAGGTATAAAGGCAGCCTTTTCATATTTGTAAGAATATCCGGGAAAAATATTTATTTTTGCTTTCACTTTATGTTGTGGCCATAAGTGTGTTTGTATTTTGCTAGGGTTCATCTTGATATAACCATTCCTCCATCATCCTACCCCAGTGTAAATATGAGATGACTTTGAACTTGGATGAGAACTGTAGGTGTGGACCATGAGGACAGGCATGCTGGAGTAGCTGGGGAGCCCTAGTGCCTGCCTTCCAGAGCAGTGACCCCCTCTATGTCCCTGCCTTCCTGGTCACCTGTGGAAGGTCCACTGCCCTGCTGATCAAGGGAGTGCTTTGTCCTTCTACAGCTGATTGTCTTCTAGCTGTGTCTTGGTAATGTCCTGTCACCTCTCTCTTCAGCTTGCTTGTGTGGGAATGGGGGTGCTAAGAGGACCTATCTCATAGGGGTATTTTGAATAGTAAATGAGATAAGCCATAGAAAGTGCTAACTCTATGGAAAGTACCACTGAGGGGTTATGGTGATACTTAACAATTATTAAACTATATAAAATTATAGTAAGGTGTGATGAAACTATAAAATACCCAAGTTAGGATATTGACAATAGAATTAATCTACCCACCTATTCACATTTTGGCATATTTATTTGTTCTATTATACATATGTATATATGTATATATTTATAGTGTGTGTGTGTGTGTGTGTGTGTCTATGTGTGTGTGTGTGTGTGTTTAGGTCTATGGAGTTTTATTATGCATATAGGCTCATCTATTGGAAGATTAGCTCATGTTCTCTTGTTATAACCACATCTGCCTTTCCTCTGCCCACCATGCACTCTCTGGTGCTGATCCTTTGAAACCACTCATTTCTTTCTTTTTTATTATAAAGACAGGGGTACAATTCAGGGTTAGGAAAACAAATGTTGATTATGTACCCTTGTTGATGAGATATGAAACCACTAATTTGTATATCCATAAATTTGTCCTTCCGATAACATTATGTACGTGGAATCTCAATGTATTCAAGCTTTTGTAATTGGCCCTTTTCATTCAGCATGATTTCCTGGAGATTCATCCAAACTGGTTTATGTTTCAAAGTTTATTCCTTTTGTTATTGCTGAGTGGGTTTTCATGGTATGAGAAACCACACTGTGTAGCTACTCATCCACTCAAGACCATGCCAGTTGTTTTCAGTATATATTCGACTAACGTGGATAAAACTGCTATGAACATTCCTGTACTGGGTTTTGTGTGAATAAGCATTTTTATTACTCTGGACAATATGCGCAGGGTAAAATTCCTGGGCTGTAGGGTAGTTGCAAGTCTAATTTTATTAGAAATTAGCACACTCTTCTCCAGAGTGGCTGAATTATTTTACATTTTTGTCATCAAGAAGCTCCACTTTTATTCAAATCTTCAGCATTTGTTTCAGATATATATATATATATTTATGTATATTAATGTATAACATACATTTAAAACACACTTGCAGGTGTATATTGATAATACATTGTGGTTATAATGTACATCATAATAATGTTGAACATTATTTAATTTGCTCATATGACATTTGCATATTTGAAATGTTAACTCATGTCTTTTGCATATTTTCTAATTACATTGTTTGTTTTCTTCTGGTGAGTTTTGTGAACTCTGTTTATATTCTGCTTACAAGTTTACATTTTCTAAAAAATAAGTAGTTTTTTTCACCAAAGAATATTTTTAAAGACTTTTTTTGATCTATTGCTTGATTTTCATTTATCTTATTGATTTAGAGTCAGAATCTCACTCTGTTGCTCAGGTTAGAGTGAAGTGACATGATCATGATAATCATAGCCCCTTCTGGTTCAGGTAATCCTTCTACCTCAGCATTCTGAGTAGCTGGGACTATAGGTGTGTGTCACCATGCCTGGCTAATTTTTTGTAGAAACAAGGTCTTGATATGTTGCTCAGCCTGGTTTCAAACTCCTGGGCTGAAGCAGTCTTCCCACCTTGGGTTTCCAAGTGCTGGGATTGCAGGCCTAAACTACCGTGCCCAGCCTCTGACCTCTTTTTATATATACCGATAATAAATATAAAATCTACCTCAAAAGTGTAAAAGAAAACTGAGTCTGTCTAGAGTGCGGGACACTGTTTGTACCTATTTCCTAATTAGGGGGCATCGTTAGTGAGCTAATATATTAGTTGTAGGAATCCTGGCTTAATTTTGTGAGAGGGAAGCCCCTTACAATTTCTTTAGTTTCCCACTGAAAAGCTTTTTTTGGTGAATTTGAGATGGGATGAGGGGCAGTGATGTGAAGGTTCCCCCATATTGACAAGATGATTTCTCCTTGGTGAGAAAACTCTCTTTAAAACCCTCTTGCAGTACAAGAAGACCATCTCCGAGTAATTTATTAATTTAAAAAAAGATTCATTGTAATATGGGAATATTGATATTAAGTAATGTAAATTTATTTGTGAGCATTTCGTTGAACTCTATCACAAAAGAGTCTATTATATTTCTTTATTTTCAATGAATATACACTTAGGTCAAAAAATGTTTTTTTAATTTATAACTGTTGGGAATAGAAGCCTAGAAAAAAATATTGCTAGTGAATACTAAAATACTTTATTGGTAAATTGCATATGTTTTCAAAGTATAATATAGTACACATCTAGACAATAAACTATACATTACTCACTTTAAAAATTAATATATGAAAAAATTACTGCTGTGCCCAGCATGTGAAGATGGAGGAATTCCAGCTCAGGGAGGGCCTCCCCTTAACCCTCTGGCCTCAATGACCCTCACATAGACTCAAGGTGGGTGAACACTTGCATGCAGGGGAGGGCACAGAGCTGCTGGGAGACCGAGGTCCACTCTTGGGGAAGGGACTACAGGGCTCTCAGCTCCTGGCTTCCTGGCAGGGTTGTAAAAGCTGCCAGTGATGTGGTGATTCCCACAAGCTCTTCCAGGGTCTCCAACATTTTTAGCATCTCCTCCATTTCTTCTTGCTGTTTGGAGCATTTTTGTCTCTCTTCTTTCACTTCTTGAACAGGGAAGCTAATTCCTCCATCAGCATCGAGTTGGTCCTCTTTACCTTTTTGTGAGTGTCTATGAGGCTGGGAATATTTAGACATTCTTTCTCCAGATTGGCCTTCTCCAAGATGATCCAACCTCTCCATACTCAGAGGATGATAATATCTACATTTTTAACTCCATTTTTGGCAGAACTGAGCTTGTCAATGAGTTGGCATTTCTCCTCAGTCTGAACAGCCAGTGTTTTTTCAAGTTGCTTTCCATGTCTAGCATAAAGTTGACTCCCAACAGACTGAACATATCTGAATGAAAATAAGAGACCTACCAAAATTACAACCTTTAAACATATACTATAAACAGAGATTGTTGAGTCTACTATTTTGTTTGTCACTTTCCCTTTCTTTTTGGCAGGGACAGAGCTAGGAAATTATTAATAGAACCTCACTCACTCTCCCAAGTTACAGATATTTTAGGAACTGCAGAATAGTGAAAATAGAAGCTGAGATTTCTATAGAGATCATTATGTGCCAGGCATTCTTCCATGTTTGGTGCATGCACCTATTCTTTTTGCACTCCTAATATCTCTAGGATATAGAAGGCTTAGGCAATAAAACTATCAGTATTTTAAAGGGAAGATAACCAAGGCTCAGGGAAGTGACTTCTTGCGGTCAAGCTTTTAGTAAATGGAAGACCATAGACACAAATTCAAGCAGTCTAATGCTAGACTTATCAGCATTTGGCCTGTTGATGTGCTATGAATATTCTATCTGGCAATAAATAAATGAGAATAAAAATTGTTTTCAAGTTACACAACTCTGGTGTAGTTTTCAGAGATTACGCAGACAGATGCTTGTAGAGAGTTTGGGGAGCACTTTCTTGGCTGTGTCCTCATCAAGATTCTATTAGAACATTTTAGAGTCTTAAAGGCAGGAAGAAGTGTTATGATCTTGGCAGATAATTAACGGGTGAATTAGCACTTAGGGTTGTAAAATGTAGACCCGGGTTGTTCAACTTTTTGGCTTCCCTGGGCTGCATCAAGTAAAGAGGAATTATAACGGACCACACATAAATTATGTAATATAGTGTATATACACAATAAAACTTCTTTTTTTATATTTTTTATTATAAAGTTTAGAAAAATGAGAACAGTGTAAAAGCAGGGGGAGATTTTACCCTGTTTTTATAAAACTAATCTATCAACGTCTAGTTTGATGGAAGTGGTTGCAATTCTTAGTTCTCAAGGTTCTTGTCAGAAATGTTTGCCTTTTACTCTTTGTATGCTTTGTAAATGAAAAGAGTTGCTTACAAATGTATGTGCTGCCAAAGAGTGATGTCATGAATGAGGTGTGATTGTGAACTTCAAGAATGGAGCTACGCATGGGGTCATGAAGATAATAAATGCTAAAAAACACATGATGCTAAAAGAGCTTGCTGGGTGCAATGGCTCATGCCTGTAATCCCAACACTTTGGGAGGTGGAGGTGAGAGGATTGCCTGAGCCCAGAAGTTCAAGACCAGTTGAAAATTTAGATGTAGATTTTTAATTTTCATCCTTAGTTGTTTGGAATATTTTAAAATCTTGGCCTATAACTTTGCTTGTGGAAAGTTTTATGTTGATGGTTGGTTTGATTTTTTTGACTATTGATTTAATTTATTTAGTAAATATAGAATTTTTTCTATTTGATGCTATTTTTGTGTCTTGTTTTGTAATTGAGTTATAAAATGTGGTGTATTTTGATATCTGTTGCCAAATTTGTAGTCCTAAGTATCTCACAAAACCCACTTAATGTCTGGCAAAGGCCTGGAGGCTCTGTAGAGAATGCCTCTGAGTAGGTTTCTGATGTTGGTCATTTGTGTGTCTTCTCTCTCTCTCTCTCTTTCCTTAATCAGTTTTTCTAGTGGCTTATTAGCTTTATTATCATTAGACAAGAACTCTATTAGCCCTGATGATTTGTTTGTTATATTTCATTTATTTTATTGATGTTTGCTCTTATCTTTATTATTAGCTTCGTCCTATATTTTTATTTTGCTTTTGCTTTTTACTTATTTAGGAGGAAGCTTGAGATAATTGATTTTCCTTCTGTCTTCTAATGTGTTCACTGAAAGATATGGATTTCCTCTAAGCACTGACTTGTCTGGATCCCATGTGCTCCCTGGTGAACTTCCAAACCCCAATTTCCACTCCCAGTGTCTCCACCCTGCATGCCTGCAGTACTTCCAGGCTTCATGTGCTCTGTCCCTGTGCCTAAGCTCATGTTGTATCTCCAGGATCCCATCTTGCATAGCTGCAGTCCAAGTCTTGATTGCATCTCCATCTCCTGTGCCCACCTTGACACCAGCTCTCAAATGTCTCAATTCCCTTGCCTGTATCACCCATCCCATCCCTAGCATGTGCCTATCTCATCTTCTCCCATGTCAGCCCATGTGTGTCTACATCCCCTGTACTTCTAGTTCATGTCTCCAGTGTGTTCCTGCCCTGTTCCTCAAGTCCATGTCTGAACTCACATGTCCCCCTTTTCTGTACCTGAACCCCATGTGTGCCTCAGTGCTCGAGCCACCTTGTCCCACTTTGGGTATCCATGCACTTAGGGAAGGATGTCTTTGTGCCTTCTAGATGTGGGCCAATGTGAATAAAGCTGCTGGAGATATTTTCTTGCTTGTTTTTATATGAACATATGCTTTCATACCAGGTGGGTAAATACATGGAGCACTGTGACCCTGTGTGCTGATACCACACTTAGCTGCTTCAGAACCTGCCAAGATGCTTTCTAGAGTGTGACCATTATGCACTCCCACTAACACTCCCACTAGCAATGGATGAGGTTTCCTGTTGTTCCACACCATCTCCAGCAACTGGTGTTGCCAGGTTTTTAAAATGCTTGCCATTCTAATAGTTGTGTCAGTTATTTCATTGCCATTTTTTTTTTATTTTTATAGTTAGTTTAATTTTAAAGATGTGGGGTACAACTTCAGGATTAGGTATACAGGTGGTTTTGGACCACCCTTTAGTCCTCACTTTGCCTGGTTTGAGATCAGGTGCCCTTATTAATGTTATGTGCTGCTCCCCTATCCCCCAGTTTCCATCTTCTGCCAATCCTTTTCTTGTAGTATTATGGTAAAAGTTCAGGGTCCACTTAAGAGTGAGAACATGTGGTACTCAGTTATTTGTTTTTGGGTAAATCACTGAGTATTATAGACTTTAAATCCATCCAAGTTGCTGGGAAGTCCATAATTTTGTTCTTCTTTATGGCTGTGTAATATTCCATCATGTATATGTACCACATTTTTTTAATCCAGTCCAGTTTCGATGGGCAGCATGGTTGGTTCCATATTTTTAATATTGTAAGTAGTGCGTCAATAAACATGGCATGTGCAGGTATCTTTTTTGGCAGAGTGATTTAAGTTCCTCTGGGTATATTCTCAGGAGGAAGATTGCTGGGTTGTAGAGAAGGTCAATTTTTAGATCTTTTTAGATCCACACTATTTTTCACAGAAGTTGTACTAAT
>CAUYQG010081055.1:0-82220 GCA_963574415.1 Tarsius wallacei | reverse complement strand
TAAACCGTGGAAAATGGGAACAATAAACTCCCAAGTTAGCTGTGTTTGTGTTCATTCGGGTTTCAGAGTCCTCTGTTAGAGCCAGCAGGAGCCTTTTCTGGTTGCAGTGCCAAGTGGAAAAGGAGGGAGGGAATGGGGTCAACAGCTCCTGAACACATCCTAGTGGTCTTGGGGTCAACAGCCCTTCCAGATCCCTAATGTTCAGTGGGCCTCCATGGTCGGCTCCCAACACCTTCCCAGACATTCAATCCCTAAGAGTTTGCACTGCCTCCAGATCAGCTCTACAAGAAACACTTAAGAAAGCATTAAACACAGGAAAAAAAAAAGAAAGAACGACAATGCCCTTCACAAGAATGCAGGAAAATGATTGAAAACCACATGTATCAACACAAAAATCAAAAGAAAGACAAGAACAAGCAAATAAACAGACAGCAGTAAAAACAACAAACTCTTTAAGAACCTCATGACAGGGATAAACTCTCACATCTCAATAATTAGCCTGAATGTGAACGGACTAAATTCACCACTGAAAAGACATAGAATGGTAAATTGGACAAAATACCATGAGGCTAAAATATATTGTCTCCAAGAGACTCATATCACGAGAAGGGTATTCACAGACTCAATAAGAAGATGGGAAACAAAACTTCAGGTGAATGGAACACAAAAGAAAGCAGGAATTGCAATCTTAATATTAGACAAAATGCTCTTTAAGCTACCAAAAATTTAAAAAGATACAGAAGGTCACTATATAATGATAAAAGGTTCAATCCATCAACAAGAAATATCCATCCTAAACATATATGCACCCAACATAGGAGCACCAACTTTCATAAAGCAGCTTCTTGGTAAACTACAAAAAGATATTGACTCTAACACTATTATAGCTGGGAACTTAAACATCCCACTAAAAACCCTAGACAGATTATCAAGACAAAAAGTCAACAAGGATATCCAGAACCTCAATGTGATGCTTGACCAAATGAACTTAATGATACCTACAGAACACTCCACCCAACAATCACGGAATATACATTCTACTCATTACCACATGGAACATACTCTAAGATTGACCACATCCTCAGTCATAAATCAAGCATAAACAAATTCCATAAGATTGAAATTCTGCCATGCACCTTCTCAGAGAACAGTGGAATAAAAATAAATATCAACACCAACAAACTTCCCCCCAAACCCAAAAGACATGGAGGCTAAACACCATGATGCTAAACAACCCCAGGACAACGTGAAAGTCAAAACAGAGATTAAAAGATACCTGGAAATAACTGAAAATGAAGAAACATCTTACCCAAATCTCTGGGATGCTTTGAAGTCAGTACTAAGAGGAGAATTCATATTCCTAAGAACACACATAAAGAAAATGGATCACAAGTTAATAGCCTAACAAATCACCTAAGGAAGCTGGACAAGCAAGATCACCAAAACCCTAAGTTCAGCAGAAGAATCCAGATCACTAAAATAAAAGCCCAAATTCGGGACATAGAAGACAAAAATATAATACAAAAAACTCAATGAAACAAAAAGCTGATTTTTAGAAAGGATATAGAAGATTGATGGACCCTTAGCTAGACTGACCAAGAAAAAGAGAGAAAAAGCCCAAATAAACACAATCAGAAATGCAAAAGATGAAGTCACAACTGACCTTAAAGAAATACAAAAGATTATCAGAGATTACTATGTACACTGTATGGAACCAACCCCAAAACTAAAATGAAATGAAGGACTTTCTTACATCACACAACCTCCTCAGGTTGAAACAACAAGAAATCGAGACCAATAATAACCCAGGAAATCAACTATGTCATAAGAAAACTACCTACAAAAAAAAAAAAAAAAAAAAAGCCCTGGACCAGATGGCTTTCCAGCAGAATTCTACAAAACATACAAGGAGGTGCTGTTACCAGTCCTATTGAAAGTATTCCAGGCAATGGAGAAAGATGGCACTCTCCCCAAATCATTTTATGAAGTTAACATCACGTTGATATCCAAACTGGGTAAAGATCCAACAAAGAAAGAGAACTACAAGCCAGTATCCTTGATGAACATAGATGCTAAAATTCTCAACAAGATTTAGCAAATAGGCTCCAACAACACATCTCAAAAATCATCCACCATGACCAAGTAGTTTCATCTCTGGGATGCAGGGCTGGTTCAACATCCCCAAGACCATAAATGTAATTAAATACATCAACATATGTAAACCACATGATTATAGCATTAGATGCAGAAAAAGCTTTTGATAAAAATCCAGCACCTCTTCTTGATATATATATGGATGGAACATACCTTAAAATAGTAAGAGACATCTATGAGAAACTTACAGCCACCATACTGCTAAACAGACAGAACATGGAACCATTTCCCATGAAAACCAGAACAAGACAAGGCTGCCCACTCTCACCCCCCCCACCCCGTTCAACATAGTATTGGAAATTCTAGCT
This sequence comes from Tarsius wallacei, assembly GCA_963574415.1. NCBI lineage: Eukaryota > Metazoa > Chordata > Mammalia > Primates > Tarsiidae > Tarsius > Tarsius wallacei. The sequence continues at coordinate 79,758 of CAUYQG010081055.1, read as the reverse complement.
AGAGCAAAAGAAGGAAATCAGGAGTATCCAAATAGGAAAAAAGGAAGTTAAGTTATCCCTCTTTGCAGATGACATGATTCTATACCTCAAAACCCCAAGAGAATCTGTCAAAAACCTCCTTGCACTGATAAATGACTTTGGCAAAATCTCAGGGTATATAATAAATGTGCAAAAGTCAGTCGCATTCCCATACATAAACAATAAACAAACAAAACTCAAATAAAAATCACAATCCCATTCATTCACAATAGCCACAAAAAAAAAAAAAAAAGAAAGAAAAAAGAAAAACAAAAAAGAAAAAAAAGAAAGAAATACCTTGGCATCTTCCTAACCAGAGAGGTCAAAGACCTTTGCAACAAAAACTACAAAACACTGCTCAAAGAAATCAAAGATGACACAAACAAATGGAAAAATATTCCATGCTCATGGATTGAAAGAATCAACATTGTTAAGATGTACACCCTACCCAAGGCAATCTACAGATTTAACACAATACCCATTAAATTACCAGCAGCATTCTTCTCAGACCTGGAAACAACAATACAGGAATTCATAAAACATAAATGACCATGAATAGATAAAATAATCCTCAGCAAAAAAAATAAATAAATAAAGCAGGAGACATCATGCTCCCAGACTTTAAGTTTTATTGTAAGGCTACAATAATCAAAACAGCCTGGTATTGACACAAGAATAGGCATATAGACCAATGGAAAAGGATAGAGATTCCAGAAGCAAAACCTCTATTTCTCAACCAACTCGTCTTTGACAAAGCCTCCACCATCAGCCACTGGGAAGAGGAGAACCTATGCAATAAATGGTGCTGGGGAAACTGACTGACCACATCCAGAAGATTAAAACAAGACTCCTATCTATCACTGTACACAAAAATCGACTCTAAATGGATCAAATGCCTAAACATAAAACCTCAATCTATAAGAACCTTAGAAAACGCAGGAGACACCCTTATGGAAATTGGAACTGGCAATCAATTCCTGATCAAAACCCCAAGTGCATATGCCATAAGAGATAAGATAGCCAAGTGGGACCTCATCAAACTGACAAGCTTCTGCAAAGACAAAGAAATCACTGAAAGAGCAGGGAGATAGCCCACAGAGTGGGAAAACATATTTGCCAACTGTGTATCTGACAAAGACCTAGCACATAGGATCTACAAGGAATTCAAATGTGCCAAAAAGAAAAAAACAATCAGCCCCATTACAAAGTGGGCAAAAGATATGAATAGACACTTCTCAAAAGAAGACATATGAGCAGCCAACAGACACATAAAAAAAAGATCAGCCTCACTAGTTATCAAAGAAATGTAAATTAAAACCAAACTGAAGTACCACCTAACTCCAGTCAGGATGGCCGTCATCAATAACTCAAAAAACAACAGATGCAGGAGAGGATGTGGGGAAAAGAGAACACTTCTACACTGTTGGTGGGCTTGTAAACTAGTACAGCCTCTGTGGAAAACAATGTGGCCATTCCTAAAAGATCTAAAAATCGACCTCCCACACAACCCTGCAATCCCCCTACTGGGAATATACCCGGAGGAACTCAAATCACTCTATGAAAAAGATACCTGCACACACATGTTTATTGCAGCATTATTTACAATAGTAAAATCATGGAACCAACTGTGCTGCCCATCAAAAGAGGACTGGAGAAAAAAAATGTGATACATATACATAAAGAAATATTATGCAGCCATGAAGAAAGATGAAATTATGAACTTTGCAGCAACTTGGATGGACTTAGAAGCTATAATACTGAGTGATCTATCACAGAAACAAAGAACCGAGTATCACATGTTTTCACTCATGGACCTTGAACAACTATCATAATACTATAAGAAAGGGGTTGGCAGTAGTGGGAAACTGCCAGGGGAAGGAGAGCACACCTCATCAACAAGGGTACCTGTACAATGAACATTTGTATACCGAACCCTGAATTGTACTCCACATATTTAAAATAAAAAATTTTTTAAAAAAGAAAATAGAAATTATACAATATTTTATTTTCTTTTAGTCATTTGATGCGTATGTTTAATTTTATCCATAGTATGCATGTAGTGTTATACATTGCTTCTGTTATTTAATATTATTGGCAAACATTTAAAAGGTAAAGTGGGTGTTACAAACTATTATCAAAAGAAGACATTGGGGCTTGATAGGGTTGTTTACCACTGCTCCAAGACAGATGCTTGGAAATGAAATTTCTGATTGTAGGGTATGTGCATCTTCACATTAACTGAAAATGCCAACTTGTTTTCTATAGCAATTTTTAACAAATTAGGCCAACAACGGTGTTTTAAAGATTTTTTTGTGTGTGTGCCACCTCCTCACCAACAGTTGGTATCATTAGACTTCTACTTTTCTGTCAGTCTATTTCTGTCAGTCTATGTGTATAATGTGAGATAGGATCCAATTTTATTTTTTGACTTTAAATAATTAATTGACACAGCCCCATTTATTCACTAGCTCATCTTTCACTAACTCAATATCTGTGACTATAATACATGCATTTTTTCACATGTAGTTCTTTGTTCTTTTATTTTCTTTTTTAAATTGTCATATAATAATTTTACGTAATTGTGGAGTACATAGTGATATTTTGATACATATATAGTAATCAGATCAAGGTAATTAGTATATCCATTATCCTGAACATTTATTATTTCTTTATGTTGGGAACATTCAATATCCTCCTCCTAGCTATTTGTAACTATATATTATTATTAACTATAGTCATCCTACAGTACTATAGAACACTACCACTTACTCCTCCTATCTAGCTGTAATTTTGTACATGTGAATTTGTTTTGTGTTTTCTATTCTGCTTCATTGTTATTTATTCTATGAAAATGTCAATCTGTCTTAATTACTATAGATTTAAAATAAGTCTTTGTGAAAGTCTACATTTTTTCACTGCTAACCTATACTGCTTCCAAAGGTAGACAAATACTTAGCAATGTAGCTTTATGGTGAGTCCTCTAGGATAAATGTGAATTACATACTCAGGTAAATCATTATTTGAATTTGAAATGTAAATCATGGAAGAAAACCAAATAAGTAGAAGCGGATCTGCCAAAGTTGATGACAGCAATGGATGTCAAACTTTTATATTTTGTTCTATCAATGATTAGATGATCAATTTGTCCATTGATACAGCTTAGAGATTATAACAAGATCAATGTGCGGTAATAGCTTTAACTTTATGTTTTCATTAGTGGGGTAGATGTGTGTCCAAATTATCTATTTACACAGATAAAAATTACAAAGAAAGACACATTCCAATTTTCAATGCTTAGAATCACTATCTGATCTTTCCAGAACTCATTCCTCTCAATGATGGCAGGCAAGGGCCACTCACTCATCTTGTTCCCTTGATGTTGTGGCTTTAGTAAGGGCCACAGATCATCAGCTATATCAATTGCTTTCTGAGAAGATAAATTTTAAAAAGGATCTGCTTCTCTCAGGTTGATATATGCTCTGGGTCATAGCTTAATAAACAGAATAGAAGAACTACACTCATTAACTCTGCCCATTGACTTTGTGCAGGGCAGAACTTGAGAATGACAATCAGACAATGTCAACCATATTGTCTGGAGCATGGATCTATTTAAATAAACAATCCAATTTCTCAGTGAAAAAAATCAGTATCAAAATATTCTTATTATGCTATCAGGAAAGCTTAAAATGCATTCCCATTTAAGAGTCAGAGAAAAATATAGATTTATATGAACAACATTTGTGCAAGGTTATAGAAGAAGGCAGTAAAGATGAAAATGACCAACGTGGAGCTTCTAAAGTGAGTGGCTTTGAAAGCACTTCACTCATGTTGAACAGAGGTAGCAAACACAATGATAACCAATGACTAAGGATTCTGTTCTGCTCTCACAAGACATCTAAACCCAGTTTTAGGCAAGTAGATAGCCCTTCTACCTGTGAAGTCAAGTAGGAGATGAAGGTGGTGACACTGCACTGATTATTTCTTATTACAGGTGATACCTGCAAGTAGGCGGCCTCTGAGCCACTAATGAGAAATTAATTTTCCATAATTGGCTCAGTTATCATAGTTTGTTGATGCTTAACCACAGAGCTGATTCTGTTTGAAGTAAAAGGAAATGCCCATTTAATCCTTGACGAACAAATGGATTATCTCTATAGCAAGCTTAATACATATGAGAGAGTCACAATCACAATAGCAATACCCCTTACAATGGTCTGAATGCTTGTGACCTCCCAAAATTCATACATTGAATCCCCAAATGTGATAATAGTTAAGGTGAGGCCTTTGGGGGGTGATTAGATCACAAAGACTCTGCCCCTATGAATGGGATAAGTGCCTTTATAAAAGAGACCCCAGAGAGCTAGCTAGCCCCTTCCACAATGTGTGGACAAAACAAGAAGGTGTCATGCCTGAATAAGAGAGTAAGTCTGCAACCAAAAAGGAATTTAGTAAATCTTGATCTTGGACTTTACAGCTTCTAGAATTGTGAGGTAAATTTCTGTTATTTGTAAGCTACTTGGTTTATGGCATTTTTATTATAGCAACCCAAAAGAACTAATACACCCTACAATATATATCTGGGTCTTGGAGTATTTGCAATATGCTAAATTAAATAAGAATAAAGTAAATCAATGAATCCATAAATGAGTGAATATCTGATTCTTCATTATCTTGCTTCCTTAGATTCATCTGTAATATTGTCTTCTCTTACAAGATATTGCACTTAAAGAAAAAATGCAAAAAATATACCTAGCAAAGTATATAGTTTGTCAAGTAGTCCACAGACATTTACTAATTATGTATCTGACAAAGGCCTAACATCAAGGATATACAAGGAACTCAAATGAGCTGAAAGGAAGAAACAATTCTATTAAAAAGTGGGCAAAGGACATAAATAGACAATTTTCAAAAAAAGATATACAAGCAGCCAACAGATACATTTTAAAAATTCTCAGCCCTACTGACTACTTGAGAAATGCAAATCAATACCACAATGATATACTACCTAACTCCAGTAAGGATGGCCCTCATCAATAAATCAAAAAACAACAGATGGGCAACCCCTTCGGATCCCCTCCCACTGTGGGAACTTTTCTATCCTCTCAATAAATCCTGCTTTCAAAAACAAAAAGAAACAAAATAGATGCTGGCAAGGGTGTGAAGAAAAGGGAACTCTTCTACACTGTTGGTGGAAGGGCAGGCTAGCTCAACCTCTATAGAAAGCAGTGTGGTGATTCCTAAAAGAACTGAAAATTGACCTTCCATACCATGCAGCAATATCTCTCCTGGGAATATACCCAGGGGAACATAAATCATTCTACCAAAAAGACACCTGTACACAATATTGCCACAGTATTCACAATAGCAAAAACATGGAACCAACCCCACTTCCCATCAAAAGTGGACTGGATAAAGAAAATGTACATATACATGATGGAAAATGTACATATACATGATGGAGTACTACACAGCCATAACGACAAAATCATGGAATTCAGAGCAAATGGGAGGGAGTTGGAAAGCATCATACTTAGAGATCTATCACAGAAAAAGAACTGAATACTGAATTTCTCACTCCTAAGTGGGACCTGAACATTAATTACATTAACACAAGGGAGGGATTGGCAGTTGCTGGATATTGCCAAAGGAGGGAGGGAGGAGGAGGGCACATAGTATCATGAAGGGTACCAGATCCTAAACCAGGGGAGGTGAAGGCCAGTTGGAGGCCCAAACTTCACCTGCATGCAACCTGCTTATGTGGCTAATCCTGCCTTGTACCCCACATATCTATAAAAAAAATTAGGTTTCTAGTTCTGTAAAGAACAAAGTTGGTGTTTTGATCAGGATTGCACTGAATATGCAGGTTGTTTTGGGCCATATGGTCATTTTAACTATTTTAATTCTTCCAATCTATGAACATGAGATGTTCTTCCATTTGTCTGTGTTATCTACAGTTTTTTTCATTAGTGTCTTGCAGTTCTCCTTGTAGGGCTCTTTCACCTCTTTAGTTAGGCGTATTCCTAGGTATTTTATTTGGGGAGCGAGGTGGTGTGAATGGGATTGAGCTCTTAATTTCGTTCTCAGCTTGAGTGTGGTTATAGGAACCCAGATTTTTGTCCATTGGTCTTGCATTCTGAGACTTTATTAAAGTCATTTATCAGGTCCATAAGCTTCTTGGAGTCTTTAGAGCTTTCTAAGTATTCAGTCTTGTCATCTGCAAACAGGGACAGTTTAACTTCCTTCTTGCCAATGTAGATGCCTTTTATTTCTTTCTCTTGCCAAATGGCCCTTGCTAAGAATTCTAGTACAATGTTGAAAGAGTGGTGAAAATGGACTTCCCCATCTTGTTCTCATTCTGAGGAGGAATGTTTCCAACTTTTTCCAATGAAATCTGATATTGGCTGTGGGTTTTTCACATATCGCTTTTATTATTTTGAGACACATTCCTTTAATGACCAGTTTGTTGAGGCTTTTATCATAAAGGAATGTTGAAGTTTGTCCAATGTCTTTTCTGCATCTATTAAGATGATCATATGGTTTTTATTTTTGCTTCTGTTTATGTGGTGGATCAATGATTATTGATTTGTGGCTGTTGAACCATCCTTGCATCCCTGGAATAAAACCCACTTGGTCATGATGAATACTTTTTTTGATATGTTGTTAAATTTTGTTTGCATGTATTTTGTTAAAAATTTTTTGAATCTTTGTTCATCAGGGAAATAGGTCTGTAGGTTTTTTTTGTTGCTGTATCCCTGCCTGCTTTTGGCAGTGTGATAGTAGTTTCATAGAATGAGTTAGGGAGAAGTTCCTTCTCATCAACTTTCTGGAATAGTTTTGGTAGGGTTGGTACCAACTCTTCTTTGTATGTCTGATAGATTTTGGCTGTGAATTCATTTGGCCCTAGGCTTTTGTAGTTGCTGGGGAATTTTTTTTTAAACCACTGATTCAATTTTATTGCTAGTCATGGTCTATTTAGGGCATCTATTATTTCCTGGTTCAGTCTTGAGAAGTTGCATGTTTCTAGGAATGTATCCATTTTCCCTAGATTTTCTAGTTTAATGACATAGAGGTGTTCATAGTAGTCTCTGATGATCTTGTTTATTTCTATGGTACTGGTTATTATGTCACCCCTGTCATTTCTGATTGAATTTATTTGAGTTTTTTTCTCTTTTTTTCTTGGTTAGTCTAGCTAGTAGTCTGTTTATTTTATTCTTTCAAAGAACCAGCTTGTGCATTAATTGATCACTTATATCTTCTTTTTGCTTCATTCTCATTTAGTTCTGCTCTAATCTTTGTTATTTCTTTTCTTCTGCTAGCTTTATGTATAGATTGTTCTTGTTTTTCTAGTTCCTTGAGGTACAGTGTTAAGCTGTTGATTTCTGATCTCTTTATATTTTGATGTTGATATTTAATGCTATAAACTTTCCTCTCAGAACTGATTTTGCTGTGTCCTAGGGGTCTTGGTATACTGTGTCACTATTTTAATTTTTTTCAATATCAAAAAAACATTTCTGCCTTAATAACACTACATTGTTTACCCCAGGGTCATTCAGGAGTGAGCTGTTCAGTTTCCATGTAGAGGTCTAGTTTTGGGAGCTCCTCTTAGTGTTTATTTCTAATTTTATTCCACTGTGGTCCAAGAAGATGCTTGGTATGATTTTGATGTTTTTAAACTTATTGAGACTTTATTGCCAAACATATGGTCTGTTTTGGAGATTGTTCTGTGTTGAGGTGAGAAGAACACATATTCTGCTTTTGTTGAAAGTTCTGTATATGCCTGTTATGTCCATTTGGTCTATAACCCAGTTTAAGTCCTGTGTTTTTTTGTTAATTTTCTGCTTTGATGATATGTCCAGTGATGTCAGTGGAGTGTTGAAGTCACTCAGTATTATGGTATTGCTATTTATATGTTTTCTAAGGTCAAGCAGTGTTTGCTTCATGAATTTGGGTACTCTACTATTTGGTGTGCATATGTTTAGGATAGTTAAATCTTCTTGTTTAATTGCAAACTTTACCATTATGTAATGCCCTTATTTGCATTTTTGTTTGTTTGTTAACTGTTTTTGGTTTAAAGCCTGAGCCATCTGATATGAGGATGTTTGTTTTTGTTTTCCATTCACCTGATATATCTTTTTCCACTCATTTATTTTGAGTTTTTAGCCAGTAGATGGTTCTCTTGTAGGCAGAACATGGTTGGGTGTTTTTTTTTTTAAATCCAGTTTGCCACTTTGATTCTTTTTAAGTGAGGCATTTAGACCATTTATGTTCAGGGTCCATATTGATATTTGAGGTTTTTGTCCCTGCCATAGTGTTGCAAGCTAACGAATTTGGATATTTGAATGTGTGCTTGTTGTATAGGCACTGTGAGCTTTGTACTTATGTGATCTTTTGTGGTTGTGAGAGTCATTGTTTCATTTCCAAATTTAGAATTCCTTTGAACATCTCTTGTAGAGTCCATTTAGAGGTGACAAATTCTTTTATTGTTTGTTTGTCAGGGAAAGACTTTATTTCTCCTTTGTTTATGAAGCTTAGTTTGTCTAGATATAAGATTCTTGACTAATGTGACTAACCTCCTTTAAGGAGATTGAAAATAGGTCCCCATTCTATTCTGGATTGTAGGGTTTCTGCTGAGAAGCCTTCTGTTAGTCTAATGTCCTTTCCTTTATAAGTGATTTGGTGCTTCTCTCTTGCTACTCTTAGAATATGTTCTTTCATGTTGACTTTGGAAAATCTGACAATGCTATGCTTTTAGGTAACTCTTCTTGTGATGTATCTTGTAGGAGTTCTTTGGGATTCTTGTATGTTAGATGTCTAATTTCCCTCAAGACCAAGGCATTTTTCTTGAATGATTTCCTCAAATATATATATTTTATATTTTAACTTCTTCTCCTTCCTGAATGACTGTGATTCATAGATTTGGGCACTTTACATAGTCCCATATTTTTCATAGACTTTGCTCATTCTTCTTCATTATTTTCTCTTATTTCTGTCTGACTGGGTTAGTTTGAAGAATCTGTCTTCCATCTCTGAGATTCTTTTTTAGGGGTGTTTTAGCCCATTGCTATAGATACTGTGTTTTGTATCTTCATCACTGAGTTTTTTAGTTCTGCTTGTTTTGTTTTGTTTTTTAATGTTTTCAACCTCTCCTTTCACCTCCTGAATTATTCTGATAATTTTTTTGTGTTAGTTATCAGCTTATCTTGCATCTTGTTGAGCTTCTTTATAATCAGTATTCTGAATTCATTATCTGGCTTTTCTTTGAGTTCATTTTGATTAGGTTCTGCTGTTGAAGAATTGATGTGCCTTTTTGGAGGGGTAACACTGTTTTTTCATACTTTCAGATTTGTTTCTCTGGTTCTTTCTCATCTGGATGAACTATGATGGTTAATCTGCATGAAAATTCCTTTGATATAGAGAGCCTGTATATATAAGCTTTACCAGGTGCTGGTTGTAATAGTGATGTAGTGGTGGTGTGGGATGGCTCACTGCTTCCTGTAAGCCTGGTGTGGCTGGGGTCTTGGGAGGCTTGACTTGCTCCCTTGTGGTGTGTGCTGGTGTCAGCAAATTTCCTGTTGTAATGCATTGTTTAACCTCTAGGCCAGAAGGTAGCACCTATGGGTAAGAGTTGGCTACTTTCAATGTGAATGGGTTTTACTTGATACTTGTTTACTGGAAGAAGTGCTCAGTTGTCTCAGCAGTGAGCTCTTCTGGGAGTGCACTGTAATACGTGCTCCAAGTTCAGGCCTGGGGAGGGGAGAACCAAGATGGGTGGAGCCAAATGGGGAAGGCCTATCTATGAGTCCACTGATGTCAGGCGCAGGCACCTGCTCCAAAGCAGGGTCTGGTATGTGGCCTTTGAGTGCCCAGATGTGTTTCAGTGAGGAATTAAGAGATCTCTGCTGGTTCAAGTTCTCTGCTCAGGAAGGGGAGGGTGGTCTAACTCTTATTCTAGAAGAGGAGGAGTTCCAGGTACCTGGGGATGTATCAGGATGTTGAGCAGAGATAGCAGAACAGAGCCAAGGGCTCTATCCCCAGGGGGAAGAGATGGCTCAGGTTCCTACTCTAGGTGATTGGATGTATTAGGGTGTGGAGCACAGGGGCCTTACTGCACAAGGGTTGCTGCCCAGGAAGGGTGACATAGTTTAGGCTACTAAGGCGAGTGTATAGAAATGAAGGTTGCCTGATTCTTGGTAGTGGGGAGGCACAATTCCCTGACAGACTTGAGGTCCAGGCTGTGGTGCCCAGCAATTACACCTGAAGCTCAATTCCAGGTCACAGAGCTGACCTTGGATTTAGGCCTTGCTACCTGGGAGAAACTACAGGATCAGGAACTCTCCTGTGGCTCAGGCTGCTGATTCACGTGCAGAGGGGTTAGGTCCCTCCTGCTGATCTCTGGACACCTATACTGTTTTCCCTGTTGTGTGTGTGGGGGGCTACTTTTCCTCAGTATTGTTGGGTCATAATACCCAATTAGTCTGGGAGGGAGGCTGGGGTTCTTAACAACGGTGCTTACTGAAGTGCTCTGGGTTGCAAAGCTGACACTGGCCACAGACCTGCTGTTCATGAGAAACTGCAACTATAGCAACTCTTCTCCTTCCAACAAAGTGAGTGGCCTTGTTTCTTTCTGCTCAGGTTGCACATTACAGAGCATGGCAGTGGGGGCCCCCTGCTGGACTCCTGTCATTTAGGCTGCTATTCTGGGTGTTTCTTGTCACTGCTAGGGCCCCTTGTCAAACTGCCCAGTGGGGCAGGGTAGGATGGGTTACCCAGGCAGTTACACTGATTCCAGGTCACAGATCTGACCCAGGCAGCCTGTTTCTCTCTGGGAGGAAGACGTGGCTGTGGGGGTTGAGGGTATCCACTGCTCCCAGTCACAGACTGGGATGAGCTCTGGCTTGGTTTTGTTCAGTTCCAAACCCTGGGGCAACCTTCATGCTTCCCATCCTGCTACAGGAAGAAGACAATGGCATTGTGTGTGTAATCTTGCAATTAATTCTCAGTCATTTAGTGGGCCTGTCTTGGGGCTCTGGCCTTTATAGATTGTCTATTCTTTCAGTGGTATAGCTTAGTCCCCACCCACTGATTCCCACTCCTTTCTTCCCACCTGCTTCTACTCACTTTCCTGGCCACAATATTCTTAATCTATTTCCTTGGAACCCTATCTCATGTTGATTATTTTCCCCATAGGGGTCTGTAGTGGAGAGGAATTCTTTACAACACCTGGTAAAAATTTCCAGAATTGTGCTTAGGCAAATTCCTTTCCCCCTGGAGAGTAGACTTTGGTAATTGAGAGTTCTCTCAATATGTTTGACAATGGTTCATCCTTCCTTCCCCTTGCAAGTATTATGAGGATCTGTGTGGGATCTTCACCATGAAAAACCTGGCAAGATTTATAAAGGAAAGGCCCATAACACTATGGAGACCCCCAGGAGTTTCTCACTCTCACACTAGTTCACACTTGACCTCTAACCAAGTCAAATTCATCAAATTTACCATTTGAATGTTCCTAGAAGTTTATAGCTTCAATGGCTTCTGTTACAGATAACAGATCTCAGTTACTGTATCTCCCTGGATATATTGGACACTCGAATTTCATTTTGGCAGTTTTCCCTGTAACTTCAGTAATTTGATATATTCAAGAGGAGTCATTGATTTTCTTTTGTTCATATTTTCTTCTTTTAAGGATAACAGTGTAGATTTCTAGGCTCTTTACATCAGAAGCCTCTTCATACTATTTTTACACTTCAAATAATAACTGTGAGTTACTAATACATTTTTGCAAATTTTACACAACACATTATCACCACAGAAAGGCAAACATAGTGAATATCAATAATCACAAATGCCATGAAGTGATCCTTTGTTGCTGGGGTAAGGAAACATAGTGGACTAGGAACTTTCAAGCATGCTTCACCAAATTGAAATGCAAAGAGAAAAAAAAAAGCAGAATATCCAAGAATTTGGGGATAATAGTAAAAAAAAATACATATAATTGAATTTCCAAAAAGAGAGAAAGAAGTAGAAGAAATATGTGAAATAATAATAACCATAAATGTTTCAAAATTAATGGCAATTACTAAAACCATAGATTCAGGAAACTCAGAGAATACCATAGAGGATAAATACAAAAAACAAAACCAACCACCAACAAACAAAAAACCCCCAAACCACTCCTCAGCACATTATAGTCAAACTTCAGAAAACAAAGGGCAAAAAGAAAATTTAAAAGGAAGACAGAGAAGAAAAAAAATTTTCTCTGTAGTGAGATAAGGATAAGAATATAGCAGACCTCTCTTCAGAAGCTATCAAAGCTAGAAGAGAGTATAGTGAAATCAAACAGGCAAACCCCCTACACCACCTATCTAGAATTCCACTATATAAAATATCCGTGAAATTATCCTTCTAAAGTGAAGGAAAAACAAAGAGTTTCTCAAACAAAATCAAAAGGAATTTATTGCTAGCAGATATGTCCTGCAAGAAATGTTAAAAACTCTTCACAAAGAAGAAAAATGGTATAGATTAAAACTTAAAAAACAAAAAGTTGCAGGAAAATAATAAAGAAAAATAAATTTTTTATTATTCTTAATTGATCTAAATAATTTGTATTTAAAACAATGTTAATAATAATATTTTGGATGAGTATAGTATATGGATAAGTAAAGTGAATAACAACATTATGAGGGACAATGAGGAGGAACTGAAAATATTTTGTTACAGAATGTCTATACTATATGTGAAGTGATATAGTGCTACTTCAAGATGGACTCAGATTATTTAAAAATATATTTGTAAAGTTTCAGGGCAACTACTAAAATTTAAAAAGAAATATAAATACTATGAAAGGAGAGGAGATAAAGTGGAACCATATAAAATGTCCAATGAAAACCCGAATGGCCAGAAAAAAAGAAGTGAAATAAAACAGATAGCAAATACAATGACTAGAAAATAGTAAAAACATGGTAATCATTAATCCAATTACATCAGTAATAACTAAAATGTGTATGATCTAAATACAACAATAAGAAGATTACCACAGATAATAAAAATGAGGAAGATACTACTACATACTGTCTATGAGAAACCTACTTTAACCTATTTTAACTATAAGATAGGATAAAATTAAAGTGATTGATAAAGATATGCCATGCTAATAATAAAAAGAAAACTGGAATAGTTATATTGCTTTCAGACAAAATAGAGTTTAGAATAAGGGAAATTATCAGGGAGAGATTATTGGGGATAAGAGAGCTCAATTTTCCAAGAAGACAGCAATCTTAAGCATCTATGCCCTTAAAAACAGAACATCAAAATACACAAGACAAAATGGATAGAATTGAAAGAAGTAAAAGGCAACTCCACTATTAAAGTTAGAGACTTCAACACCTTTCTGTCAGTAGCTGATAGATCAAGCAGGCAGACAATCATTAAGATTATATATGACTCAGACAGGACTATCAATCAGCTTGATCTAAATGACATTTATAAAATACTCCAAAAAGAATTCTTAAAACTGAACAATAAGAAAATAACCCAATTATAAAATAATAAAAAAATCTGAACACACACTTCACCAAAGATTGCAGACAGCCAATAAACAAAAAGATGCTCAACATCATCAGTCATTATGGAATCACAAATAAAAACCACAACAAGATACAAGATACCACTATTAGGATACCTTAACTGGGCATGGTGGCATGTACCTGTAGTCCTAGCTACTCTGAAGTCTAAGACAGGAGAATCATTTGAGCCCAGAAGTTTGAGGTTACAGGTATTGCTCCACTGCAGCCTGGGTGACAGAATGAGACCCTGTTTCAAAAAAAAAAAAGAAAAGAAAGAAAGCCCAAAAGGTTGATGCTGGGGTAGCCATGAGTGTGCCACTGCACTCGTCTGGGTGACAGAGTGAGACTCCAGCTCAAAAAAAAAGAGACTAAAATTCAGAAGACTGACAGTGTTAATTACTGGGAAACAACTGTACTCCTAGGTATCTTGTATTTACCCAACTAATTAAAAAAGTATGTCCACATAAAAGAGTGCACATGAATCATAATCACCACAAACTTGAAGGCAACCAAGATGTCCTTCAATAGGTGGTTGAATGAATAAATTATGATGCATGCCTATATTGTAATACTATTCAGTGGCAAAAAGAAATGAGCTTTCAGGTCTCACAAAAATGTAGATGAATCAAATGAATATTGCTAGTGAAAGATGTAAATGCTGTGTGGTTATGAATGACTCTGTAAAAGGCGAAGACTATGAAAGAATAAACAGATCATGGTCATGAGGAATTTGAGGAGGGGCAGCATTGATTAGGTGAAGCACAAGAATATTTTTAGAGTGGTAAAAATATTCTGTATGATACTGTAATGATGGATACGTGATACCATGCTTTTGTCCAAACTCATAGAGTTGCAGTACATATAAAGAGTGAAACTTAAAATGTAAATTTAAAAAATTCATTTAGAGTTTGGGGAATCCCAGGGTGAAATGCACACTGTAACAGAAGAATCTCACTGTGTTGCAAATGTATGAAACAATCTCAATGAGGGGGTGGAGAGATTAGGTACTGATCTAAGTGATTTTGGAAATTAGTTGAATCTGTAAGATTAAAGGCAAAATGAGTTATTCACAAACTCTGTACTCTAGTTGGTGATGTTTTTTTCCTCACAAGAGTACAGGAATTGTTACAGAGTCGTTAATAATTCTGAAGCCACTAATCATGTATATTAGAATTGAACACTTAAGTAAATGAATAGTGAATGATAAGGAGCCATGGTTTTCACTGTTGGAATGAGCGATTACAGACAAGCAAGAGTAGAATGCTAGAATGATTCATGTGATGTTGGATTAGAGTTGAAGACATCTGTATGAACTCATGTTTAGTCTAATATAATTACAAATGAATGTATATAGAAATAATAATATATGTACTCACATATATTTCCTTCCTTTATTAGGTAAGAAGTTCTGGAAGCAATGAAACTCTAGTAGTAATGAGGACTCCTAACACCCAGATCTTGGTTTCTAATACCTTTCTCTAATAAAAGGAACCAGAGATCTTTATATAAATTACTGCTTCTAGACTGGGGCAAGAAATATAGATGATCCTGAAGCATCTTATAGTGCCAGAAAATAAACAATCGATCAAAGAAATCACAATGAAATTAATATGTCAAAGGAATAAAGGAACCAGCTAAATGAGCTCCCAATGGCCAAAGCTGGAACAATTTGGTAAATAACATAAAGTAGTATTGGATTATCATTCAAAGTATAACATTAAAACTCATTAACTCATCCTGATAGAAAAAAGTGATTGAAGAAAAAACGAAATGGAAGAGAATAGCAAAATCTCCTACGCAGAATAATTCAAAATAACTCACATAGTTACTAAACCCTCACGGAGAAGGAGCATAAATTCCCACATCTTAAGTATAGGTCATGCATAGTGACTTTCTTCTAAAGAGTATAGTATGGAAAGAGAGAGGAAAAAGAATAACTTTACAATGGAAGTACCTGGCAAACACTACCTCAGCCAGATGATCAAGGTTAACATCAGCAGTGATGTCATGTTAGCAGCAGGAATTCATGATATGGTATGATGAGAATAGCACTTTACCTCTGTGGTCTTTCTCTCTAAAACCTATAACCCTGGTGTATCATGAGAAACACATCATCAACAAACCACATTTGAGAGACACTTTACAAAATACCTGACCAGTACTCCTCAGAGCTGTCAAGGTCATCAAAAACAAGAAAAGTCAGATCAGCTGTCATAAACAGAGGAGCCAAAGGAGGCATGACAGCTAAATATACTGTGGTATCTCAGATGAGGTCCTAGACAGAAAAAGGACTTTAGGCTAAAGCTAAGGAAATCTGAATAAAGTATGGAATTTTGTTAATTTTGATAAATTACTGGTTCATTAGTTGTGACCAATGATTATTTGTAACCATAGTAATATAAGAGATTAGCAATGGAGAAAATTGGTTGTGGGATAGATGAGAACTCTGTACTATCTTTACAAATCCTCTGTAAATGTAAGACTATTCTTAGAAAAGGTTATTAAAAATAGTCATGAAACTAAGGAATACTATGACTCAAAATAAAGTCATAAAAAGAGTGATCAAGACTCTCAGAGTCTGATGACTTTAGGCAAGAAACTAAAAAAAAAATATAGGATGAACAGGAAGTATGGTGGTGACTAACTAAAAGTTGGATTTTATTGGCCTGGCATTTCATTGGATTCTAATCCCCTGTGCTCTGTTTGTTGTCTGTTGCAACTTGTGATATAAAACGATTGAAACTTCTATGTCATTTGCAAACAAAGTCCATGACCTTTCACTAAATTAATTGAATTTTTAAAGAACAAGTACAAATCAATGTTTTCCAGCCTGGTAGTATGTGGAACTTATTTCTAAGGGCAAAGGAAAAAAAAAAGGCTAAAATTATAGAGACATTATTCAAGGTTGCATCTCTGATAACAAAAACAGGTACAAGTCACACCATTACCGAGAATGTTTTAAAGCCAGATGCCAAGGTAATGACAAATCTGATGCTCACAAAGAGAAAAGAGAACAAACTACTGACAAGATTCCTTTATTAGAAGACACTCCTTGCTATTGTAGGTTCTCAATAAATACCACATGGAATCACGGCTATTATCTCACTTGTAAGTCACTTTTCATTTATCTTATATTTTTACAAAACAGCTATATACTGAGTATAAATTAGCTCTTGACCTGTTTGATATATAGATGAGGGCGACATGCACAACATTTTCTCCTACTGATGGCTGAAAACTCACACCGTGGTAGACATAATTTTTATTTAATCATTACTTTGTGAGCTCTGCTACAGATTGCAGAGTGTGTTGGAGTCAGAACCATCTGTAGGGGCAGTTACCAAGCAGGTCTTAAGAGAGGTCACACCTGAATGTCAACCCAGTGCTTTAGCTACTAATAGCCATCAGTAATCAACAGCGTTCCCGCTAACCTTGATTCAATATTGAAGGAAATTATAACAATTATGCATATAATAAAATCATGGCAACTTTGAGTCTGTGTCTTTGCAGCACAATGTGACAGAATGAGCAGTGACAATGACACTTTTCTTTTCCTAACCTACGTTAGCCATAGAGAAAGATGCTTACTGGAGTCTCTTTGCTTTTATTTTTGTTATATTGACAAGTTTTGAAAAGATGATCTTGGCACTTGGTGCAAAACTTACCAGGTCCAACAGGATATACAAGGAGACCTCCCAAAATCCAGAATTTATTTCTAAAAATTGTGTATTTATTCTTACATGTTTAAACTTCAGTCACCTTCAAAGTACACTCCATTTGATGTGCTACACCTTTTGAGATGCTTTTTCCACTGCTCAAAACAGTTTTTTGAACTCATCAATTCTAATGCCTTTTAGTACTTCTGCTGCTTTTTGTGTCACTTCTTCCACATCTGCAAAACTTTTCCCTTTGAGGACTTTTTTCATCTGGGGAAACAAAACAAACAAACAAAAAACAAAACAAACAAACAAACAAAAAAACCTCAGGGCAAGATCAGGTGAATAGGGAAGGTGGGGACATGCCGTTTTTGGTCAAAAACTGTTGAACACTCAGCATGGTGTGGGTAGGTATACTTGTAAATTGTTGAAAGAATCTCCAAAAAAAAAAAAATTCACTAAAGCCGAATGCAGCCTCTCGCAACAAATGTTAGCTGGTACACTGATGCTAATGGCTTCCTAGAACACTTTCCTAGTGGGGGAAGCCTGTACTACAAGGGGCCTGCACTCCAAAAGATAATTGTTTTTTTTGAAGATCCCTCTCATACATAAAAGAGTATAGACTCTTCTCACTCTAGTGTCTCTTCCCTGGAGGCAACTACTGCTACCCGTTTCTTCCTGTAAATTCCCTGTGACTTTTTGTTAGATGTATCAGGTAGACTACCTGCTTTTATCAGTTTCTTTCTTAAACTCCTCCAGAAAGGAAAATAGGCATTAGAAAGGCATGGACACAAAGGACAAAGATAATGGGAAAGAAAATAGCAGTAACAAAATTTTGAAATCTAAAGAGTAAATAAATGGGTGGCAGCAAATTTTTCAGAACAGAGAAATTTGAAACTTAACTTGACACTAAAGGAAGTCTAGAAGCAAGACAGTTAGCTTTGAAAGGCTCCAGAATCTCAGAAATGAAGGTGCCAGACCCAAGTGAAAATGAGAATGCTGGGGAAGCTGAACATGGGTGATGTGGCTGAAAGCTCTGTGTAATATGCAAGTAGATCTGACCCCTTCTCCAAGTTTCTGCTGCCAGGTGACATCATCCAACATACTGTAGAAAGATCAGGGGTTAACTTCTTAGAAAGTTGAACCAGAGACATTCTGGACTCAGGGACTCTAGCCGTAAGTAGAGTACCTTGCTAAAAATAAGGGGGAAAGTTAAAGCTCATACTCTGAATGATGAGCCTACACAGCTTCCTTCATCTCCTTGGCTTCTAAAAAGTTATCAGTCAGGCTACACCTCCAAGGAGAGGATAGACAGATCATCTCTCAAGAACATGGATCAACCAAGGGAAAAGATGTACTAAAATTGATGTTGAAAATCTCAGGAAAAAAACCTCAACCCCACTGCCTTAGTCAAAAACTTTGCCTGTGCACACAGAGATTCCTCTAAGCTTTGTAGTGCCTCGCTATTGAGGATCGCCAAGCCCTGAGGAAAACCTCATGACAGATATGGTAGAGCAAAAAAGATGAATCTCTGAAGAAGCAGAGATAACATTGGTCAGAGAAGTGAAGCTTAAAAAACCTTTTATTTATATCCATAGAGATATGAAAGGAGAAAATATTGCACTATAAAACAGAATATTGTTAAAAAAGTGACATTAGATGAGAAAGAAAAAACTTTGGGGAGTTAAAATATGATAAGAGACTAAAACATTCAATATAATTTTTAGAAGACAATGTTGAGAGACTCCCTCACAAATAGGGCAAAAGATAAAAGAAATAGGAAACCTAGGGGATTCATTTGGTAGGGTTTGACAGCCGAAGAATAGGAGAAGAGTGGGGAAATATATTGAAACATTTTTTGAGAAATAGTTGAATAAAACCTCCTTATCTGAGGTGTATTATTTCCAGATTGAATAGGCAAGTCAAGTGTCTATCTCAACAGAATTTTATTAAACATAAAGTAAAAAAAAAAAAGCCGTCATCATAACTTTAGCACACTTGGGAAAGAAAGAGTATGATAGAAGTGTGTATGTTTGTGTGTGTATGTGTGTGTGTCTGTGTGTGAGAGAGCGCGAGCATGAGCGCAGGGTTACATACAAAAGATAAGAAATCAGACTAAAATAAGCTTATTCAACAACTCTGGAAGATAGATGACAGTAAAATCAATGCCTTCAAAATTTTGAGATGATTTTCATTTATAATTTCTATAAGTAGTCACATTATTGATCAAATATGAATGTATAATTAATGTGTCTTAGACCTGAAAAGGCTTACACAATTTCTCTTCTATGTCTGCTTGCCCATTTGTTCAGGAAGTTACTGGAAAATGAATTCTATAGAACCAAAGAAGTAAAAGAGAAATAAAAAATTTAAAAAAGGAAAGTAGAAGATCTGACACTAGTAAGAGATGAGGGAATCCTTGTAGGATGATGAGTAGAGAGCCAGGGACAGAGGGCTAGAGAACAACCAGCTTAGGTTTGAGCAGGAGTTGAGAAAGGGCTATGGAGGGTGGGAGGCCTGGGGAAGATAAACCACACAGATGACCTAATGTGTTCAAATGTACTGTGAGATGATATATACATCTGTGGAGAGCTTGGAGATAAATTGGTGATGGATACTTGGACAAAAAAGCAAGTATAAGAAACAAAAACAAAACAAAACAAAACAGAAAAAGCCATATTCAAGAAGAGACTCCCTAGCTCAACTTGAATAATAGTGTGTAGTAAAAATAAGGCAAGTAATAACTATGCATCTAAACAAAGCATGAGAAATCTACATTTGAAAGGATGGTGGAAGATTAGTCAGTCTCTGTCTGGTGGGGGCAGGAATAGTAGTAGCAAGAAAGCTAAATTCTCATCATCTACAGTTGTAGTTCAAGAGACAGTATCTAACAACTGAAAAAAAAATCAATTACTGCAAGCACGTTCTTTAAAAAAGTAGAGGTAAATGCTGTGGGTGGGGAGGGAGGGAAGCAGTTAAAGGAGCTAAAAGTTGTTGCCTCTAGGGGATTGTTATCAGGGGTATTAAGAGTTAGGGCAGGAGATTTCTTTTTTGTTTGTTTTAAACCATATAGAACTATTTGACTTTTTAAACGATAAATAATAGGTAAATAAATAAGTGAGCAAACAAATAAGTAAGATGAGGGAATGAAAGGCCAAAAGGCCAAAATGGATTTGATATAACCAAAGAGCAGCCACTTTAACACTGCCTACTTCTGTCATGTTTATCTAGCAGTTCACTTTAATTTACCCTCTACTCACTAGTCAAGGACAGAACCAGTTTCTCAGAGGTAGCTATTGACAATTGTTTAACAACCCCCTCCCCAGCTTGTTTTGTATTAATTAGTTTTCTATTCCAAGTATTTGCCTCCAGCCATAAGAAAACCAAGCTAACTTAATCAGCCCTTCAAGACCTTTGTGACAGTCTCCATCACCATGGCAACATCATGTGACTAGCCCATCTATCTACCCGCTATCATATGATGTCAGTACCTGTGCTAATCTGTCCCCTTCATGATGAATGTGAAACAGATCACTACCCAATCACCTTAACTACCTGAGGTCATCAAAGGGAAGTTTAAAAGGCATTCAATCTTAAACGGCAGTGGGCATTGCTTTTGTTAAACTCTGGCCAAGCCATGTGTTCATTGAGCTATGGCTGCCATACTTTTACCTTTGGCTCCCTTCTCTACCTTGGGGAGATGAATCTCCTCTCTTTCTCTTTCAACAATTTACTCTCTAATAAAGTATATTTTCTAAACTTACTTCTGTACAATTCTTTGCATCTTTCACGCACTGGATCACAGACCTCCCCCCACCCCATCTGGTCTGACCTAGCAGGGAATTTGACCAATGAAAAAATGTTGTGTTTTGTAAACTCGAAGAATTTGCCTAAAGTGGTATTTCTCAATGACCTACTTTGTATCTAAAGTAGCTTGAACTATCTATCACCTCAGGATAAAATATCATGATTTTTAAGGTTGAGAAATCAGACGTCAGGATTTTATAAAAAGACCTGACTTGGTACAAATGGCTCAATTGTAAAAAATTGACTCTTTTCCGTCACTTGCTGAATTTCTTTTCAATTTTCTTGTCAGGAAGCAGTTTAGTGATGTATGTATTTAAAATCATTTACCAAGGCTTCAACAAATATAAACAAATATGTAGTGCTAAATCCAGCTAAAAAATAGATTATGAACTCATCTGTCATTATCTCCAGAGTTGAGACACTCAATCTTTTAGTTTGGACTCTGTTGTTTTGATGTCTAACAGAATGCGATAAGTAATTTTCAATGAGAAATCTCTCAATTTCTCAGTCCACCTTTGATCCAGATATTCCTAATTCTTAAGAACAAGGAGGCACTTGCCACTGCCATTCCTGATTGCATACCATTGAGAATTAGTGCTTTCTGATTTGGGAGAAATCAAGTGCACAAAAACTGACAAGATGAATTTAACTGAATCATCATTGAGCTGGGTACCACTAGCTAGGCACAAGATTGTAAACAATGTTGTCGTACACCAAGAAATTGAACCATTGTTATTGATTTAAGATATACTATCATTTTTAATTGTTTAAAAAATGGTGGTTATTTAAAAAAATTTACTGAACATTGTTAGGCCAAATGTAGACCAAACTTATCCATTAACATGCCTATACTGGCTGGTGTTTCATTAGTAGAAACATTTCATCTTATTGGAAGCATTCTTTCCGATGGATCAAATGTCCATTCTGGTTGGTTGTTGGCTAGACATCTTTTGTTTTCTTTCACATTTTGTCTCTTTCCATGGTTAATATTATTTCTAACGGGGGGTTCCCACTAATAGGTCAGGGTTTACCAACATCATCAGGAAATTTCTATGATAGAAAACGATGACTCCTCCACATGTTTGTCAAGTGCTAGATTTTACACTGGTGATGTAGACACCAGCAGCTAACAGCAGCTTCTTTTCTGTTTGGGAACTTTACAAATTATTACTCTCCTTTTTTTCTCCCTTGGTAGTTACATTAAGTCTCTGGGGGAAAGCCAGTCTTCTTTGAAAATCAGACTGAGAAACTTTTCTAATGTACCAGTAATTCTTGCTTCTTTTTCTGAATTATCAGATCCCTCAAATCCCCTGCTGAGAACTTGAGATGAAAGGGACTTATCCTCTGGAGACCTGGCTATCAGAGGTCCCTTGTGAAATACTCAGGGAGGGCCTGGCACAGTGGCTCAGCCTATAATTCCAGCACTGTGGGAGGCCGAAGCGAGAGAATTGCTTGAGCCTGGGGGTTCAAGACCAGCCTGGGCAACTTGGTGAAGCTTCATCTCTACAATAAATCACAAAAACTAGCCAGGCATGGTGCGTGGTGGCGTGCGTCTGTAGTTCCAGCTACTTGGAAGCCTGAGGCAGAAGGATCACCTAAGCCCTATAGGTTGAATCTGTGGTGGCCGTGAGTGTTCCACTGTACTACAGCCTAGGTGACAGAGTGAGACTCCAACTCAAAAAAAAAAGAAAGAAAAGAAAAGAAAAAAGAAACACTCAGGGAGCAGAGCAGCATAGTGTAGTTCATGGTCCAGAGTCAGGTAGACTGAGATTGAGTTTCATTGAGTTTCATGATTGCTACTTACTAGCTGTGTGACTTTGACCTTGAACAAGTTTCTTACACTATTTGGGCTCCAGTGTCCTCATCTATAAATTGGGGTGCTATCAGTATTCAGCTCACAAAATTATTGTAAGAATGAAATTAACTAACATATGAAAATCCTTTGGAATAATGCCAGGCATAGAGTATGCATTTACGTGTAACAGGGCTTAGAAAAGAGGTAGCAATCAGCGCCATGTGTGGAAGATTGTTCTGAAGTCTGACACTCTGAAAAGTTCATCCTCACTGCAGGGCCAAGCTGAACTGACCAATAACTTAATAGGGATGGGAGGATTTGTGCAAAGTACCATAGGTGGGACTAGAGAAGTTGTTAAAGTCCTTTTCGCCTCCATTTGAGGTGCTCAAGTCTGACTCATGCTGGGTAACTGGACTCAGAAGGCTGGCATTATCTGCCCTGTGCTCAGAGCCACTCATTAGTGTCACTGGGAGTCACTTCTCATGGGCGTGACCATGGTGGGGTTCAGTGTCTAGATGCCTTAACTCCATGATGGAATGTAGCCTATGAAATGGAAAACTACAACAGCAGCAGTAAATTTCTTCTTTCATGCGCACTCAGAGCTGAGCTTGCTGGTATCCTTTGGGTAATGAAAAACTCCACATTTTAAGATGAAATCCGTACTTAGAAAACAAAAAAACCAAAAACTCTGAGCAAACTTCACAGGAAGGAACTATGTCTCCTGATGCAAAGTACAAGGTATTTTGAGTCATCGGACTCACAGTAACAAACCCACACTGGTCTGCTGGGTCTCTCACATGCCCCAGCTGCTGGCAAATGGGAAGATGCTCTCCCAGCAGAGCAACAGGCCATCTGCTGTGGCTGGGCTCCTCAGCCTTTAATCCAAAGCCTCACAGCCTCAATCTCCAAATCAAATGCTTGGGTTCAAATGCATTTCATTAAACATTGCATTGCATTTAAATAAATATGTTGCAATGGAATGGGACTGATATTAAAAACAAAAACAAAAACATAAAACCAGGTAGGTGTGGTGGCTCATGCCTGTAATCCCAGCACTTTGGGAGGCCAAGACAGTAGGATTGCTTGAGTCCAGGAGTTCAAGACAAGCCTAGGCAACATAGTAAGACTTTGTCTACACAAAAAGTCAAAAAAATTAGCCAGGTATAGTGATTCATGCCTATTGTCCCTGCTACTCGGGCCTTGCTGAATTCCCCCAATTCATCCTCATTAAATTATATCCCCTTTCTCACATTTCCTCGTGACTGTCCACTCTTCATCAAACCTAAGCATAAAAATATACATTTCTTTCTGTTTCTTTAAGTTTTCATTTATGAAGTCTCCTTTGTCTTGTAAAATTTATATTAAATAAGTTTGCATGCTTTTTTTTCTTTTATCATAAAGATCTCAGTCATGAACCTTACCTTGGGTAAGAAAAGATATTACTTTTTCTTCTCTATGGTGCCAACTTCCTAAGATAGATTCCTGGAAGTAGACTTCCTGGATTAGGCTGTTTGGAAGCTTTTTTTTTTTTTTAAGGTTTTTGATACACTGCCGGGTTGTTTTTCAGAAGGGCAGCCCCAGTTCACATTCCTGCATGCTGAATTGGCAGGGTTAGTTCCTTGAACAGGCAGTTTTTACATAAGTGCACTGGCATCATCAAAATCCTGCAATCCCCTGTCCTCTCCACTTTGGATGGCTTTTTTCTTCCTGCCCATTGTATTTATCCAGGGCCTTTCATTTTTATCAACTCTCCAGATACCCGCTTCTCTTCCCCCTTCCCAAAACACATTTTCCTAGGAGTCCAAACTCAGTCCTTAAATTAGCTAACTGTATTGTTTTGGGAAAATCACCTAAATTCGCTGGAACCCAGTTTCCTCATTTGCAAATGGAGAGGATTTGTCACATCATCTCTGAAGTCCTCTCAGCTCCATTTTTTGGATAATGTTGAATAATTGGAAGTAATTCATAATTCAATATTTCAGTAATTTGTAATTTAATATTCAATAGTTGGAGCTACTCAACAAATATTAAAGAAATCATGATATATTCTAGATGATGGAATATCATGTCATAATGTTTTAAAAAATGTATTTTCATTACATTGCAGGGGACTGATTCATGATATGATGCTCTGTGAAATCAGTATGACACTGTATGATTCCCAATGTTTACTTATAAATTTTAACCTATAAGATTGAAAAGAAGCACACCACAAAGTTAGCAGTGGATCCTATATGATTGGATCATTGGTAATGCACAGTCTGAAAAGTGCATTTTCTCCTGTTGTGAAAATCAGATACTGAGGTAGGGTCAATGCATGCTTCTTGGCTTCCTGTAGCCTCCTTTGATCCCTAGGCAGGATCAGGGCTCTTCCTCCTGTCTCCCACCAGATCTAGAACAAGCCTTCATTACACCAAACACTACCCTACATTGCAGTTACCAGTTGACACATGTGCTTCTTACTGAATTCTAAGCCTACTAATGGTGGAACCCTTGAGTCATCTGTTGATGTGGTGAAACCATGATGCCTGGCACTTAGACCTCTCCAGTTACATGCTGGATGAATGTTTAATAAATTGTTTGCTGATACCATTTCTGTCAGAACTGTACTGATGCTTGATATTGTCTGCTACTTTTCAGTTTCTATGATAACTAATATAAGCACCTCAGATAATATTTTCTTCTAAATACTTTGTCTACAGTTGGAGGCAATTGCCACCAGGTGCTGCCCAAGAGTATGGACTGGAAACTTCATTTGAGGGAGATGAAGGCATCAGACAGCCATATTAGTGGCATCAGCTATTTGTGCATACAGTTATCTGCCATTGCTGGCATTCGTTGCTCACCATATAACTTTCAAATTGTAATGTGGCTTCTCCTGGAAATGTCAAAACAGAGGAAATGTGCTAGCTGGGCTGGAGGGCTTGTGTGTCTGATCCCTCTGGCAGTTATGTTTCTCATGGTAAATTAATGAATTGGCAAATTTTTGTTGTCTCAGCCTTTATGAACGCAATTAACTTTGCAACATTGAGAAAATTGGATTTGGCATCTGCAAAGCTGAGGATGAGATTTGAACTTTGATGACCCAAATGGGGAACTGTCACCCTTGGAGGCCTGTCAGTATGCTTTATTTTTGTGACACCGTCTATTTCCCCTCACCCCAGCAGTGAGTGGAGTTTCAGAGCACTCCTTGTCAGGATTGCTATAGAGAGAACATGCAAGATGGAAGGCAAGTTCTATTTGGGCTTGGGACACAATTGAAGAGCTTTGAACAAACCTTCAGATTTTGACATGACAAAGTTTTGACATGCCTAAGGAAGATCAGGTTAAATTGTGCAATAATTCATTATATGGTTGCCCTTTGGCATGTGCAGGGATTAGTTCCAGGACCCAAGGATAACACAATCCTGCATACTCAAGTTCGGTAGTTGGTTTGTAGAACCCACCTATTTGAAAAGTCAGCCCTCCTTATATGCAGGTTTTGCAACCCAGAAATAACATATTTTCCATCCTCTTTTAAGTGAAACCGGACAGTTCAGACCCATGTGATTCAATGATCAACTGTAGTTACAAATTAGTGCAAAAGGTACTAACCTGTAGTCATTTATAGTTCTTACATTCCTACTCTCTAAATTGTATTTTGTTTGTATCTATAACCTGTCTAATTAACATTCATGCTAATCTGTTTTAAGTACAGTTTATTGTTTTTGTAGAAAAGGTCTTAATATTCAGTAAAAGTGTGCCACTGTCTTTGTTAATGGTTATCATTCTTCTATTCCTCCTCTCATAGTTGAAGTGTTCTTGCCACTGCTGGTATAATGTCTGTTTGGTATTATTATACCTGCTTTTTAAATTGGTTTCTACATTTAGTTACTCTTCAATCTACTTGATCCTCAAGGCTTTTTTGGCCTCTGTATAACCTCCCCTGGAACTCCAGGCAGAACTAGACCAAAGGGTATCTTGATAAAAAGCAAATGGCATTATGGTGCTCCCATGCACTAACAGTCTCCTTTGACTTTCTGTGATTACCAGATAAAGCTCAAATTCCTGCATTGGTATGAAAGACCCTTCATAATTTGGCACCATTCTCTACTACAGAGCCCAGGTCCTAGTCACATTGAGATGCTCGAATTCTTCAAATATGGCTTCCTTCCTCACCATACTTCTGTGTCTGTGCACCTCTGATTACTTCTGCCTGAAATGCTTTTCCCTGCCTGTTTGGAAATTTTGTCTGCATCCTTCAAACCTGAGATGATCCATCATGTCAGCAAGCGCCGTTTCTTGCTCCTTCCTTTGGGTTTTCACAGTCCTTTAAACAAACCTATTCTCCAGCAATTACCCCCAGTATTATAAATATCTGTTTGCACATGTTCGTCTCTTACTAGACTGTGAACTTATTGAGAGCAGAGATGCTGTCATTCATCTCCGTAGAGCCAGTGCTTAACACAGTGTCTGACTCATCATAGATCCTTAATTCATGTTTATTGAATTTATTAATTAAGCCATAACCAAGGCATCACCATCCATTTAATTGCAAATGAAATCCCACAGATGAAATTAACAGCCTCATTTCTATCAGCCTTGCTGATAAAGTGCTGACAAACACTGAGTGCTTCACACAATGCCAGCCAATGTACAGCAACGAATGCATCCAAGGGCATTGTCCCTGCCCTTGAGGAGCTTACAGTGTAGTTGGAAAGATAAGGTTTTTCATTCATAAAACAAATGAGGACAAAATTAGGAGTTTGAAAGCTATGTTAGTATAAGAGAAATCTGAGGTGCCCAGGGTTTGTGGTCAGAAGAAATGAGTGCAGATCTCTTGCCTCACATCCCACTATCCCTCCAAGCAGTATGGCTGGAAGCTAGAGTCATTTAGAATCCTGAGTGGGAGTGAGGAGGGGGACATTGTGCTTAACATGTTCAGAAATATTTCTATATGAAGTTAGATCGAGGCTACTATTGAGAAAAATGTGTCTTGGGATTGGCAAAGACGAAGGTTGAGAGAAAAGCATTCTAGAAAGGAAAAGCAATGTAGGGAAATGCTAAATACTGGGGGTAAGAAACATGTTCAATCTGAATCAAATCTTTAGGTACCATAATTGTTTTAAGAACTCTGTTGTGCTGCATAGCCAGAGAGCATCAATACAAATAATTCTGTTTTCTTTTGCTTTGCCATTGACACAATGTTTAGGCACCCCTGCAATAGTCATTTGGTCCTTTCAACAATTTTGTTTGGTGGATTGAGTCTTCTCTGACCTCATTACATTGCACCTTACCCTAGGTGAAGGCAGAAACCCTCCTACAGAAGAGGCCCTCCAAAGGCTCCAGAGGTCCCCCAAGCTTCCCTAAGACATGGCATATTTACATACTACTGTGTTCATTGGTTTATTCATGAGGAAAGTAAGTTCCATATCTTACTTCTTCCCAGAACCTGAAACAAAATAGGAGCTCAATAAATATTTGCAGCATGAGTGAGTGGACATATGGATGCAATACAACACATTGCAATCATATTTGCCATTCTTGTCTCTATTCAATGACTCATTTTTCACCTGAGTTTACAGGCTACTCAAAAAGTCCTCTTCAGTAAATCATGAGATTCCAACCCATCTCAGAATTTCCAGCCTACCAAATGTTGAATGGACAGGGTGGTTCAGTAATCAGTTAGACCCATCCTTCCTCGAGGCTGCAAGTTACTAAAGACTGGATAATAAAGATAACAAAGCCTTGAGCCTGGCATGGTGTGCCTGCCAGAGCGCAGAAACAGACATGACCTAGCAGCTCCAGGCTCTGCTGATAACAAAGGCTTTCTGAGCAATGGCCCTTCAAAGCAACAAATCAAGACAGACAGCCTGACAAAAACATGCCAACCCAGCAGACTCAGAATCCCTTACCCGCCAAGAAACAACCCTCCCAGCTCATCCATCACTTAGACAACTCAAATTAGATGGTGAGAACATCAAGGAAACAGAGTCTGCCTTTGTGGATATAGGAAAGCTCCCTGATTTCTTGGGCAACCTTGCTCCCAGTAACTCCACTACCCTTCTTTCAGTGAGCCAGAGAGAGAAATACCTTTATCTATTTGTCAGATTTCTGTTTATCCTTCAAGACTCTGTTAAGATGCCATCTCCTCTGTGATGCCTCCAACTGTCTGTGAATACTACATTTTTAGATCAAGAGTAGATTTTGATGTTGTTCTGGGCAAGGGTCTCAGTACTCTTCAAATTCGGATCTTCCAATCAACCAACTCTTTCCCAAAATAGATACACACAAGTGGAGCTAACTGGGAACAAAGAACCCCTTTGCACACAACACCCCAATGCAGAACTCTCTGAAAAAGCAGACTTGGGTTATAAAATTTAGCTTCAAACCTAGGCTGCTTCTATCTCCTGTTAAAGCTAGAATCCAAGTTCTGGGGCCTCAGTACCTCTCACCATAGCAATGATAAGTACATTCAGGTTTGTGGGAGGAAGGAAAGACTGTCGGGTTTGGCTTGATGAGGTGGGCTCTGGGTTTGCTCATCAATTCTACCACAGGGTATGTCTTAGCTTGTTTTTTGATGCTATCACAAAATACCACAGACTGAGCAATTTATAAACAATAGGGATTTATTTCTTATGGCTCTGGAAGTTGGAAAGCCCAAGCTCAAGGCACTAGCAGGATTGACATCTGTTGAGAGCTGCTCTCTGCTTCCAAGAGGACATCTTATTGTTGCATCCATCACAGAGAAGGAACATTCTGTCCTCACAGAAGAGCAGAAGAGCAAGAGGGGACTGAACTCATCCTCTTATAATGGCACCAAGTCCACCCATGAGGGTGGAATCCTCAAGTCCTAACCACTTCTTAAAGATCCCAAATCTTAATACTGTTACAATAACAACTTAATTTAGACATGCATTCAAACCATAGAAAGCAGGTTGGGGGGTGGGGATTGATATATTGGTTGCTTATTACCTATCCTTTTCAAATTGAGTGACCCCACTTATGCATAAATATAACTTGGTTAATGGCTTGGACTCTGGCCAATCATATAAGTAAAGGGATGGAGGGCCACCTTCCTTTCAAACATGATTTTTCCACTGACCACACACCTGTATAATTAAATTTTTAAAATGATTCTTCTACACTCAATATCCATGTTCTGATTTGGAACTTAAGAAACAAGTTCTATCTTCGGGCACCACTTAGCAATTCCCTACGTGCATCTCACAGGTGGGTGATATCAGCAAGAGAGAAAGGATGTGAATGCTCCATTTTAAAGAATCAAAAAGTATCTAAATCCTTCTTCTATGGTAGGCTTCTGGGACATAAGAACCAGTCTCTATCACTTCAAGACTGAGTCAGGGGAAATGCTCAGAATTTGAGAAGCCTGTGGAGTTTCTCCAGGGTGCCTCTGGAACACTGGTGGGGGAGGAAAGGTCAGACAGAGTCGCAGAAAAAACAAGAGTATGGAAGGAAGAAAGAAGATGAGGCTGGAAAAATCAGAGGGGAAACTTTAGGAACTGAAAGGGTTCAATAGACAAGTATAAAAATGTTTGGATCATATCTGGACTTTGTGAGCTCATGGTTATTTGTTGATGAGATAACTTCCTCCCTAGTAACACATGTACCTGCACAGTTTCCTGAATATTATGGATGTAGCTAAGAGTTCTGCTACCCTAGTAACACTCTCTAGTTCCTATCCTCAGTTACAGAGCCTGGTTTCAACTCTGGCATTTCTGATCCAAGTTGACTCCTAGCATGATCCCTGTCCTCAGGTTTGATCCAGACTGTCAACACAAACACAAGCTCTCTCAGAATTAGAACAAACATGGTCCATTCACATGTTGGAACACTCTGCATGGCAGACTATTCACCAATAATGAGACCCCTCTCCCTTAGGCACAGACAATCATTGTGTTTTCCCTCCCCCTTGATGTTATGTCTGGCCATGTGACTGCCTTTTGCTTATGAAATGTGAGCCAATGTGGCTTCCACAAAGGTGGAAGCATTTAAGTGCCAGTGGTCAACTTTCCATTCCTTTCTTCCCCGATGAGAGAAAACTTTAACGCATTGATTTGAGATAGAGGCATAATATGTTTTTCAAAGTGGCTATTTGGAGTAGAACACTTTGCCAAACCAATGTGTGACATCAATGACAAATAGAATTTTGTTGCTTTAAGCCATCGAGATTTTGATGGTGGTTGTTACTACAGCATAACCTAATTTCTCCTTATATATTTCACAAGCAGCAAAAAGTATGGCTATAAGAATTTCTTTTTCTTTAAAAAATATAATTTAGGGGTGTGGGGTACATGGGAGGATTTGCTACCTAAGTAAATTGTATGAAGGTGAGGTTTGGGCTTCTAGTGAGCCCACTCTCCTCCTGGGGCTAGACATGGTACTCGATGAACGGGTGGTTGTATGCCCTTTATCGGCTCTTCCTCCCTCTCTCCCTCTCTCCCTCCCAACCACCTCCCTTCTTCCTTCAGCAATGCCCAGCGCCTGTTGTTACTGCCTTTGTGCTCATGTGCTCAATGTTTTTTGGCCCACTTATGAGTGAGAACATGAGGTATTCATTTGTTTATTTCCATGATAGTTTACTTAGAATGATGATCTCCAACTGCATCCATGTTGCTGCAAAGGATATGATTTTATTCTTCTTTATAGCTTCTTAGTTTTCATTATGTATATGTACCACATTTTCTTTATCCAATTCACCTCTGATGGGTGTCTGTGTTGGTTCTATGAATTGTGAAGAATTTCTAATGGCATGTGTATTGTATTCTTTTCTTAGGGATGCTGTAACAAAGCACCACAGACCGAATGGCTAAAACAATGGGAATATTTTGTCTCACAATTCTGGAAGCTAGAAGTCTGAGATCAAGATGTCAGAAAAGTTGGTTCTTGCTGAGGCTGTGAGGAAGAATCTATTCCAGGCCTCTCACCTAGCTTCTGGGCGTTTGCTGGCAATCTTGGTGCTCCTTGACTTGTAGAAGCATCACCCTAATCTCTGCCTTCATCTTTACATGGTGTTTGTTCCTGCATGGGTGTCTGTGTTCAAATTTCCGCTTTTATAAGGACACTAATGATATTAGTTAGAGGCCTATCCTATTCTAGTATGACATCACTTTAACTAATTACACTCTCAACAATCTTATTTTCAAATAAGGCCACATTCTGAGTACTGGGGGTTATAACTTCAACATATGTTCAACATATGAGATTTTTAGGGGAACACAATTCAATCCATAACAGTATGATACTAATAATATGATATTAGGTTCAAATAAAAGAAAATAAAATTATACAACAGAATAATTCTAAATATGATATAAAATATATTTTCTCTCTATATTAATATATATTATGGAATATTTACATATAAATATTTTTCATGTGATTTTTAATAATACAATTACTTTTAAGCATTTCTACTAATTTTTTTTTCTTTTTTATTTAGGCAGAATCTTGCTATGTTACCAAGGCTGGTCTCAAACTTCTGGGTTCAAGCAATCCTCCTGCTTCAGCCTCCCAAGTAGCTGAGAATATAGGCACATGACACCATGCCCAGCTTTAATATATGTTATTCTTATAGAGACAAAAGTACTATTTTTAACAAAATGTTGCTTTTATTCTGTCTCTCTTGCTTGTGCTCACCTGCCAGTTCTTGAAGACCCAAGTTTTTTCTTTTGTCTTTCTCATGCAGAGCTGTCTCACACAAATGGAGTGTGAATGAATTACTTAGAATTAATTATTTAAATAAAGACTTTCTCCTTCTTAGTGGCCAGAAAATCTCAGAAAAGCATCAATTTAGACTAGGAGAGAAGACAGTGTGGAAGAAAATGCAGATTTCTTTGGGGAGACCAGGACACATGAGAATAATCTGGACACAGAAAGTGGAAGTTGAAGTCCTGGGTAAAGAGTTTTCCAAGGATTCATCTGATATGAGTGTTTAGAAACCTTGTCTGCCATCTCCTATCTGTCCTTTAAGGATTCATTCAGATCCCAGTTCTTCCATGAAGCCTTTCTTGACTTCTCCAATTTTCAGGGGTATCCCTCTTCTTTCAATTCCTATAGCACTTACAGTGGGTTCCCTGTGGGGTCCTAGAGCCCCACCACCGCCACCAGAAGTGCTTCACGAATCATCTCATCTCAGAGGAGAGAGGATGTGCAATGCTTTGTTTTGACCAGAATAGCTAAGCCAATGTATCTTATTTCTTTTGCTTCAGCACACAAAGATCAGGTTCTGCTGCTGAAACAAAAATTATTTTGACAGGCCGTATCTCCTCAGGTACTTTAGTTCAAAAGGACTGGAGACCAAGCATTGCATCCATCGGGGTGGCTTCTGGCATCAGGGAGGGAGAGGTTAACCATGCCCATCTGTGATCTAGCTGCCAAGGCCTGTCAGCTATGGGTTGCCATAGAGACAGTCATGAGATACTCAACAGTCTTGGCAACTGCACCAGGAGGCCTCTCCTGGATCAGTCAGAAGCAGGCATGTTGCTGGAGACATGAAATCTGCTCTTGTCCTTTCCATTCAGAAACATCAGAAAATGCTGCCTTGAGGATTCATGTAAAAGATCTTCTAGTACTTTTAGTACATTTTTTTCTTGTCTTTTGCCCTTCTCTGGGAAACAAAACAAGGCAAAATAAAGCAAAACAAAACAAGACCTCAGTTTTAGAAGCATAAGTTTAAGAGGACCTGCAGTTGGAGAGTTGCACAAAAAGGCATTGTCCAGAATTAAGGTTCTGGGACTGGACAGGGCCTGTCTCTATCCTTCTGACTACTCTTGGCATGCCATGTTAAAATGCTCTCTCTAATGCTGAGACCAAAGACAAAATGCTAAATATTTTAAATACTTTCTTCCCATTTTATAGATGAGAAAACTGAGGTATAGAAAATCAAGTTACATGCCTAAGGTCATACAGCTGGCTGAATTCAAAGTTCATGCACTTGGTCCCTCTGTTAGTCTGTCTCATGCTAAGCTGAAACTGGCTTACACTGTAACTTCTTCTCATCGGCACTCATTCATTCTCTGGAGCAGTGCAGAGTAAATCCTTCCACTTCATAGCTGTTTCTTTTGGAGAGAATGTGAACTGGAAGTACCATGGGCAATTGTGAGGCATGATGCTCAGAAGACAGTCCTGTGCCTTCCTTTGCTCTCTACACTCCAGACAAAACTTGTCTGTGTTCCCTTAATATATGTAAGAGTTCCTGGTCAGTATTCCCAGTGAACAGATGCATCTATCTTAGCTTCTTTCCAGAAAAAGGCAGAAAATCCTTGGTTGCTTCTTCTCCAGCCACGCACTCCATTAATAGGCCAGCAGAGATGAAACAGTCTTTCCTCACCACATAATCAGCTTACACAGTGCCAGGCACCACTCAGTGAGGAACAACCTACTAGGCTATAGTAGGTCCTCTGTTCCCATAAGTGGTGACCGCAATAGTAGCAACAATAGGTTATCTGTCTTTGAGCAGACTTTGAGAAGGCAATTTGGTGACAGACAGGATATACCATTGGGCATTTCTGCCTACATGTCAGTCATGGGTGAAAGTCTCCAGAAACTCTCCTCTCCTGCACTGTGCCCTTGAAGAGCAAAACCTACAATCATAAGATGTGGTAGTTAAAGTGATGTCAGTTATCTCTGAATTCAGTTACATCATTTTACAGGTAGGAAAACAGAAACCCAAACAGCTGAGACCATGTTGTCAGCTAGTAGCAGCATTAGGAACCAAATTCAGTTCTGTTCAGATCCAAAGTCCCCCCTCTTAACCACCACACTGAGAGCCATACTGATTCCTAGCATTGACCAACACCCTGACTTTGGTGAAATCTGTAAAGTGGACATCATGTAAATACCTCACAGAGTTGTTATAAGTATTAAATGGGAAATACCATGTTATCTTCCCTATCCCTGTGCCAAGTATGGAGTAGACTCTCAGCCAAAAGCAGCCAGTGTTGTCAGCAGGGTCGAAGACCCACATCTCTCTGGCAGGCCCTTTGTGCCATATCACATCTGTCTTCCTGGTGCTCCTTGCCACTGCAGGGTAGGGGTGGCATTATCTTGGGCGTTGCATGATGTGAGAGAAAAAATTTGGTCCTCAATGAACTGGAGCCACAGGAACAACACCAATTTTATGCATCGTCTCAGCAGGATTGGACAACAGCTGTTCTAGTCCTCCTTCTTGAAACCCTTTAATCTCATGGTTTCTGAGACAATAATATCTCTCTATTTCCTCCCTATACAACATTCCTCCCAATAATGGAGTGCGTGGCTGAAGAAGAAGCAACCAAGGATTTTCTGCCTTTTTCTGGAAAGAAGCTAAGATAGATGCATCTGTTCACTGGGAATACTGACCAGGAACTCTTACACATATTAAGGGAACACAGAGAAGTTTTGTCTGGAGTGTAGGGAGGAAATAGAGAGACATTATTGTCTCAGAAACCATGAGATTAACTTCCTTCCTATATAACCATTAACAAGGAGTTAACAGGGGGAGGACCCAGTCCCCTATGCAGGCTCTTCATTTTTTCCCAGCTCTCTAAACGTTGGCGGTCCTCAGGGTTCTTCCCACTGATTTGCAAAGTTCCTAGGTGATCCCATCAGGTCTCATGACTTTAAGTATCATGACTTTAAGTATCAGGGACTTGGATGCCACTGACATTTTTCTCTTTAGCATTGACCTTTTCCATAAGCTCTTAGCTCCGATATCCAACATCCTACACGATGTTTTCAATTTGATGTTTTCCGGGCTTCTTACATTTAACATTTTCCAAACTAAACTGCAATTCCTTCATACTAAATCCATTTCTCTACTCTGTGCCTATTACACCTACCTTTATTTCCCACAATTTATTCATTCAATGCATATTTATGGAGTGCCATAATTATTTCATGACTTATTTTAGGCAGCAGTGAACTACATAAAACAAAGAAGAAAAAGTCTCTTTTTTTCAAGAAGCTTATAGTCTAATAGAAAATCTAGAAAACAGCAAATAATTAGTTAAGTTATTTAATTTCAGACACTGTTAACTCTTCCTCCCTCTACATCTCTGTAGGTGACATCACCTTTTTCTAGTCATTGAGGTCAAAATACTTGAAGTCATTCTTGACTTCTGCCTCTTTTTCACCTTCATTGTGCAATCCTTTGGCAAGTTCTATCAGTTCTACTTCCAAAATATATCTACTTGGAATAGAGTTGTGGGGTGAAGGCACACTGCCCAAGGCAATCTATAGATTCAATGCAATCCCTATCAAAATAATATCATCAATTTTCACAGAACTAGAAAAAACTATCCTAAAGTTTATATGGAACCAAAAAAGAGCCCAAATAGTCAAAGCAATTATAAATAAAAAGAACAAACGTAGAGGCATCACATTGCCTGACTTCGAATTGTACTACTAGGCTATTGTAACCAAAACAACATGGTACTAGTACAAAACTAGATAGACCAGTGCAACAGAATAGAGAACCCAGAATTAAAACCTCATACCTACAAATAACTGATCTTTGACAAACATAATAAAAATAAACAATGGGAAAAAGAAAGACACCCTATTCAATAAATGGTGATAGGGAAATTGGTTAGCTATATGCAGAAGAATGAAACTAGACTTCTACCTCTCACCTTATACAAAAATTAACTCAAGATATAAGACCTGAAATTATAAAAATCTTAGAAGAAAATCTAGAAAAAACTTTTCTGGACATTGGCCTAGGCAAAGAATGTATGACAAAGACCCCCAAAGCAAATGCAACAGAAACAAAAATAAACAAATGAAACTTAATTAAATTAAAAAGCTTCTGCATTGCAAAAGTAATAACAAAGTAAACAGAAAACTTACAGAATGGGAGAAAATATTTTCAAATTATGCCTCAAAGGACTACGAGGAATTCAAACAACATGAAACAAAAAGACAAACCACTCCATTCAAAAGTGGGCAAATGACATAAATAAAAAATTCTCAAAAGAAGATATGCAAAGAGTCAACAAACATGAAAAAATGTTCAATATCAGTAATCATCAGAAAAATATAAACTAAAACCACAATGAGATATCATCTTAACACCAGTCAGAATGGCTATTATAAAAAGTCAAAGAACAACAAATGTTGGCATGGATGCAGAGAAAAGGGAACACTCCTACACTCTTGGAATTGTAAACTAGTTCAATCTCCATGGAAAACAATATGGAGACTTCCCAAAGAACTAAAGATAGTACTACTATTCGATTCATCAATCCCACTACTGGGTGTCCAACAAGGGAAAATAAATCACAATATAAAAGATACCTGCACTCATATGTTAATCGCAGCACAATTCACAATAGCAAAGTCATGAAATCAACCTAATTGCCCATCCATGATTGACTAGATAAAGAAAATATGGTATATATGTATATAAAATGATATATATACACACACACATATATATAAATAATGTGGTATATACATGTGTGCATATATATATATATATGCGCATACACACACACACACACACACACACACACATATATATAATAGAATACTATGCAGCCATAAAAAAGAAACACAATCATGTCCTTTGTAGCAACATGGATGGAACTGAAAAATATTATCCTAAGCAAACTAAAACCACATATTCTCACTTATATGTGGGATCTAAATGGACATAAAGACGTAAATAATAGACACTGAACACTAAAAGAAGAGAGGTGGAAGACGAGTCAGAGATCAGAAGTTACCTAGTGGGTACAATGTTCACTATCTGGGGTCACCTGAAACCCAATCCCCACCAGTGCACAATATACCCATGTAACAAACCTACACTTGTACCCCTGAGTCTTTAAAAAAAAATCACCATCATCATCTAGGGATCTTGTCTGAATGCAGAGCTTTATCCAGGAAGTCTGAGGTAGGGCTTGAGACTTGCATTTCTAACAAGTTCTCAGGTGAGGCCAGTATTTCTTATCTGAGACACCTAGACCTTCACTATTTAAAGGTGGTCCAGGGACCAGCAGGGTCAGCACTACCTTGGAGTTTCTTAGGAATGCAGAACCTCAGGGTGCCATCCCAGACCTATGGAAACAGAAACCTTGGCCACCACTAGGAAGCTGATTAATTGCCTTCCCATTTTTTTTCCTCATCACCTCTTCCAGGATTATATAAATAAGCAGTTACAACTGCTCTGGGCAAAACTTGGTTAAATTAGGGGCTTGTCTAGTAGGAAAATTGCTAATTTCCCCAAGGAGGCTAGAGAAGCTGCTGGTAGCTGGCCCTCCTCTGTGAGTCATTGGAGGCTGTAAACGGGACCTTGTGCAATGTTTGTGGAAGGTAATGTGGCTGAATTAATGATGATGCAGGAGCCTTCACAGAGGTGATTGTTGACTCTTTTAATTGCACCATTTCTCAATCTTAATGCAGCCTCCCTGCCATTTCTGAATTATATATCCACACACATACAGAGACACACATGTCATAGATTAATTCTCCTGCTCAAACTGATAAACTGCCTAACATATAATTTATACTCATTTATCTTTGCTCTAATCTAACCAAACTCTTTTTCTTCTATTCTGTCAACCAGAGTGCTTTGAGAAAATTAGTCTCTAGACTTCATTCCTATATACACTGTCCATATAAGTCTTTTCAAAAGCTGCCTAAGGAGATCCAGGCTGATAATGTTTCTGCATTTCTGACTTCATTCTGAAGAAGGCTCTTTAGCCACCAGGATGGTACAGTATTTTACATGCTAAAAGTTGTATTTTGCTCCATCACAAATGAAACAAGTTTCCTTCACACATTTCTCTTCCATATCTCTCACTACCACCCCCACCAGCCCAAGCTATATGTCCTGACTTTTAAACTAGACATACTGTTTTCTGTAGTCAGCACATCTAGTTGTCTTCCTATCCTACCTGGTTTCACCCTCTCAGGTATCTCCTCTGATTCCTAGGTAACTCCAAAAGACCTCAGCCATGTTTCCTTAGCCAGCGGCAGCTCTCTCCTCCCCTACCCCCCTTAAGAACAAGGGAAAAAACCCACAGCTTTGATTCTGACTCATTGTCCCACCCCTTGCCACCTTCCTGAGTTCATGGACTTGGAGTCTTGCTCACCCAAGCTCATGGGACCATGTGAGATACATCCTACCCCAGCTAATATCTGCCATCGAGTCTGCCTTTAAACCTGAATCTGCAGTTTCCCAGGCCCTTCAGGTCCTCTTGAAGCCCTCCTCTTGCATTTAGATGGCTTCTTCAGTATTTGTCAGTGTCCTGCCCAGTTGGACTCCCAGTGTTGCTTTTCCCAGCAAGTCCTGCTCCACCCTGGCTCCAAAGCCTGGCAGGACTCAGAATCCAGTAAGAATTCAGACATGAGCTTCTTTCTCTAGTTTGGCCACCTCCAGAGACTTGGACTAATCTCGTATGACACTCCCCAAATGGTGCCAAATGGAACCAAGGGACATGGGGAAGGCAAGGAGCCCCGCTCATGGCATTCCAGTGAAAGCCCAAGAAACCTACTATGGCAAATAAGCAAACTCTTAATTTGGGCTTGGAGGCATGGGTGTGGGGCAAGAGTGAAGGACAATCTCTCATTTATAAACAGCTTCATTGAAGACTTACAAATCAGCATGTTTCATATTTAAAAAAAATTAAGAACTAGCCCAAATATAGGGCCAAAGGAGGTGTAGTTTCCGATTTTAGCTCTTATTCATTTTTATTGGCTACAACCAAACACAGTAACTTCCCAAACTTCTTGGTAACTTCTCAAACTGTGGCAAATCATGGGAAAGAATCAGCCATTAGCTTGGGACTCTATCAGGATATAAATATGGGGGAAGGAGGGGAATTTCCAGAAGGAGTTGGTGACGGTTAATTTTTTCCCTTATAGAGGCAAATTTCTTGATCCCCCACATCAATACTGCTTGAAAAAGTCCCATTGAATGTATCATCTCCTCAACTATTTGCTCTACTGAGCACCTGCTCTGAATAAATTGCACCATCATATTTCTCCACTCTTTGGCTACAGGTTCTTTCTAAAGAGAGGTATGAAACAGTCCTGGTAGGTCACCCACGGATCTGTACTATTAGATTTCAATGGAGGCTTCACCAATACTCTTCAAGGCTTCCCCTCCATCTGATGAGAAGCTCACTCCCCACACGTCTCATGCCCTGACTTCATTCCCACCTGTACATTCTTCGCTAATGATCGCCTCAACTTCTGCTTTGTAAAGGTGAAGCCATCAAGAGAAGGAGAGAGGGGAAAGGAGGAAGAATGCAAGTGGGAAAGAGTCAAGAAAGAACATAGTGAGCAAACAAGACAGATTGAGAGGGGAGGCTTTGGCAGTATGGAGGTGGAAGAGAATGA
This sequence comes from Tarsius wallacei, assembly GCA_963574415.1. Lineage (NCBI taxonomy): Eukaryota > Metazoa > Chordata > Mammalia > Primates > Tarsiidae > Tarsius > Tarsius wallacei. The sequence continues at coordinate 39,592 of CAUYQG010081055.1, read as the reverse complement.
TCTTCCCATCTCACAGCCTGGAAGAAAGGTTGAAATGCCAAGTGCTCATCCAGGAAGCCGCCTACTGACCCAGCCCCGAGGGGCTTTTGCCAGCCTCTTGTTAGCTCTATCCTCCACCCCCCACCCCACTTTCCCCACAGGCTCTAGGTTCTGAAAGGGAATGAAGAATATATCTGTAGCAGAAGGAGGTGTCTCTACACATTAAAGACGACTACTTCTTCATTTGTTTGGTTTGTTTTGTTTTCAGGAAGAGCAAATGATGTAAACCCTAACAAAGTCAGAGAAGCCTGTGAGAAGTTCCTAGCATCTCTCACGACACACAGAGTCAAGAACTCAAGATCTGTTTTCAGAGTTGAAGAAGCTCAAGGTAATAGTTCAGTTCTCCATTCAAACAGAAAGAACAGATGAGAGAGTTTGAGGTGGCACCAGAGCGAACTGTTTGCCTGGTTGTGCATGAGATTGTAGGTTTATCGAGGAAAGTTGGGAAGGGGGAGATGGAAAAGCTAACCCTGTGTTTGTTTCACAGTGCTCTGGGGACAGAGAGCCTTGGGACCAAATACAGGTACCTTCTGAATTTGCTTACATTGTCAATCAGAACTGATATTTGCTTCTGGTCATACCACATATTTCCTTCTTTCTTTACCTTTCCCCTCCTTTATGCTCTTTTTCTAGCTTTTTTCATTTATCAAAGTCCAGTCAGACAAACAGAAAGCATGCTAAATATTTCAAACACAGGGGAACCAGTAGATGGAATATGTTACAAAAGCATTGGAAGAAGGGTTGAGAGAGTCACAAAGAGGAAAATGAAATACCCCTGAGACTGGAAATGTCAGAAGGCTACTATTGCCCCTAGGGCTGAACTAACCCAAGCAAGGAGGTTCCAGTGCCCAGCAGCACAGTGGTGGTTGACCCTGCTGGAGGCTGTGTCTGCTGCTCAAAGAAATCACTGATGTATTTTAGATGGTAACAAGAGGCCACTGGAGGCTACAGCTGCCTGCTGCTGCTACTGCCCTTGCTGCTGCTGCTGCTGGATCCACGGCCATTTTTGGATCCTGCAGATGTTGGCTTCTGGCTGTTACCCACAGCAGTAATGACCGGGATAAAACATCATGAGCAGGCAGGAATGGCAATAAAGCCAAACAGGCGATGACAGTTACATTCCTTTCACCTCTCATTCCTACTTTCTTTTAATTCTTCTTCTATGTTCCTCTTTTCCATCCCTCACCAAATGCAATTAACCAGCCTTCACTGAACACTTACCATGTACCAATAATGATGCCAGAATTGAGGGATGAGGAAAGTGGATTCAGACATAAACAAAACAAAACAGAACAAAAACAGTGAACTGTCCTCAAGGTGCCCAGTGATCAGAAATACTCCTCCCTCCCTCCCGCCTCCTTCCCTCCCTCCCTTTTCTCTCTCTCTCTCTCTCTCTCTTTTAGATCAAGAATTGCTTCTAGAAATGGATCTTTCCAAATTCCCTTCATCTTTCCCTTGCTTGGGTTCTTTTTGTTTTAAAATCTTAGAGCAACTTGTAACTGATTCACTGTCAATGGATGACACTGAGGATGTATAACATTCATTGGACTCTACTAGGAGCGGTGAGAGGAAAAAGGAATACTATGCAGAGCCTTTACTACTGAGACACTTCTGAGACAGCATAATGAAGAGATACTTATATACATTAAACAGAATCTTGATGCAACAGTTTGATGGGCTGACTTTTTAAAGGCTGCTTATAAGACAGACTAGGGTGCCATGGGGGTGAGCAGGGTCAGGACAGGCTTCACGGGGAAGGAGGGTTGGTCTGTACCTAGAGAGTGGGAATAGGCAGCAAACTTAGTCAGGCATGCACACAACTCATCCTTCTGCCTCTTGTCCCAAGACTGCCACTGCCATCTGCCTCTGGACTGTAGAAACACTAGACATTAGAAGACGGACATGCAAATGGATTTGTAGTTCTTCCCTTTTCCACATGGTAGGTTCTATTTCACCCGGAGGAGAGTGGAATTCTCATGAGAACTAGATGAAACCCTTGGTCCCTCTTCCCAGCTCACATTTCCATCTCTTTTCTCTTCTCTCCAGCAGCACCTGTCTTGGAACTGCTGGGCACTTGGAGAGACCCCCAGGTTCATTTTCATAGTTGTCTACTATGCAGGCCTTGCCTAGCCTAGGATCCCTCCAGGTCAGCCCTCATGTCAGTGGGCAGGAAGTAAGCCCTCTTATAGCCTGTGTGAGGAAAAGCTGCCCAGCAGACATGCAGGGCAGAGGCTGATCTGGAGATGGCCCCTTGCCTGCTCTTGGTTCCTTGTCTATCTTCCTCAGGGCCTCTGCTCAAGCATAGTTCCTCTTCTGCTGCCCCATTGTCTGTTCAGGCCCATGAACACCTCTGGACCCATCAGCTGTCCCTATAATGAACAGTGACAGCTCATCGCATTACCAGCTTGCTTCTCTGGCAGGGAGGTTAAGGGCTGGCGAGACTCATTAACATCCGCCTGTAAGTGGAGCAGGCAGTCCTGCTCTCCCTCCTCCCAGGGTCATGCTCTTCTTCCTGGGCTCCACAATAGTGGTTGTCAGCTATGTGTCTCCCTCTGGTGTGTCGTGAGTAGATGTGAAGAGGATCCCAGTAAGTTGTTGCTCAATAGGAGTGACAGGAGGAAAACATGTACATTATTTGCTTTTGAAAATTTAAAATGAATTGGAACAGCTACCTTCACTCACTAGAATGCCAAGAAATGCTTGGAGAGGAAAGAGCGGAGCTACCAGGAGTTGGGCAGCACGCTGTGGGTTTGTTCCAGGGAAAATGAGTGTGAATGACATCCATGACATTGGTTACTGTTGAGGGAAGATTGAAGACAAGACTGGTGACAGTCCTCCTGCCCCTGACTGTTGACTGGGATAGGCAGAGATGAAGGTGGAATGTCACGGATCTTCTTAAGGAATCCAGGGTATGATAGCTAACCAGGAGGATTCTCAAAATAGCATGTCTTAACCATGCATGGCATATAAATCATCTGAGGATCTTGTTAAAATGGTGACTGATTCAGCAGATCTGGAGTGAGGGTAGTTGAGGACCTTCAGGTACTGGGGAGAAAAATGGGGAAATTTGTTGAGTCTTCTCGAATGTAATCATTCCTGACTTCTTTACATAAAGTACCGGCAGTTGGATGCTTTTTTAGATGGGCTTTCTTTTCCTGGGGGCTACAAAAATGAGGCTCCTAAATCCAGATCCTCAAGGAGCAAGGACAAGGTTGGAACTCAGTGACCACAGTGGGAGTTGGGTACACATATACAGATTCATACACTATTCTGGAATGACTGACCTACTCCTGAAACATGGTCACATCATGCTTCTCCAATGTAAATTGAAATCAAAGAGGAACTAAAATGTAAAGCTGGAGGAGACGTTAGAAAATATCTACAATTGTTATTTTAGAAATGCGGAGACTGAGGCCGGGTTCAGTGACTCAGCCTATAATCTCAGCACTTTGGGAGGTGGAGGCAAGTGGATTGCCTGAGCCCGCGGGTTCGAGACCAGCCCAAGTAACTTGGCGAGACCTCATCTCTACAATAAAAAAAATTTTAAAAATTAGCCGTGCGTGGTAGCACATGCCTGTAGTTCTGGCAACTTGGAAGACTGAGGCGAAGGACCGCCGGAGCTCAGCAGGTCGATGCTGGAGGGGCCATGAGAGCCACTGCACTCCAGCCGGGGCAATGGAGTGAGACTCTAACTCCAAAAGAAATGAGGAGCCCAAGGCTCAAAGGCTTAAATTACTGGCTTAGTCCCTGACATAGGGCTTGACTCATCAATACTGATTAACCCAAATAATAAAATACCCAGTGTCTCACCTTAAAGTCTATCAGAACAAGGACCTTTTTGTTTCTGTCTTTTCAAACTTTTTACATTGATAGTTGCAACCCAATATCTATAGGGACTAAAATCCTAATGCAGCCAAGGAGAATGAATGGGTATGGGCCTTGGCAAGATGGATGGCACTCTAGCCAGGAATCTAGAGTTTTATATAAAATCTGATTTTCAAATATTGACAACTAATTCAAATTTGAAATAGAATACCATGTAACCAAAAAAACCCAGTTGCCCAGGGAGATATACCTATTTGTTTTCAGTCTCTGGCCTTCATGGATCTCAGAGATTGAAATTTTAGTTCACATGTGTGTTTGGATGTCACAACGCAGAGCCAGGGCTCAGGAAATACTTCCCTTGTTAGCTTAGTCAGGAAGAGAGTTTCTTTTCTAAATAAAGAAGGAAAGTTTGCTGACAGTCAGAATGTAGGAGATGAATCAGACTGTAGAATTCTCTCTCCATGAAACCAGAATATGATAAAATGTTTGAAAGATTTAACTCAGTTTGGAACATGCTTGGAAATTGCTTCAGTATGGGGAACTTTGTTACTCCAAGCTGAGCAACTGGGGATTTTTCTTAGCTTAACTGCTCACTTAATGAGAAATCCATAAAAAAGCTTCCAATATTTACCTACACACTGGATTAGAAAATCCAAATATGAGGTGACCTCAGAATAGTTGGATCAGGCATAGACTGTAGTGCATCTGTCTGTCTAATAGAGATATTTTATAAACGTTTTATTGAAGTATAATTCACATACAGAAAAGTGCACATAAGAATACCATACAAGGCCAGGCTCAGTGGCTCAGCCTGTAATCCCAGCACTTTGGGAGGCTGAGGCAAGTGGATTGCCTGAGCCCATGGGTTCGAGACCAGCCCGGGCAACTTGGTGAGACCTCGTCTCTACAATAAATCTTTAAAAAAATTAGTCTGGCATGGTAGCACGCACCTGTAGTTCTGGCTACTTGGAAGGCTGAGGCAGAAGGAGCCCAGCAAGTCAACACTGGGGTGACCGTGAGTGTGCAACTGCACTCTAGCCTGGGCGACGGAGTGAGACTCCAACCCAAAAACAACAACAACAACAAAAACAATGAATTTTCACAAACTGAACATACTTGTGGAACCAGTACCCAAATTGAAAACAATATGACTAGGACTCTAGATGTTCTTCATGCCCGTTTTTCCAGTCATTAATATCCATATCCCTATGCCACTAGGGTGACCGCTAATGTAACAGCATAGGTAATCTTTCTCTGTCTAGATAGATAGACAGGTAGATAGAGATACATCTTGTCTGTCTTCTTTTTCTCAACATTCTTTGTAAGATTAATTCCTCTATATTGTTTGTAGCTGTAGTGTATCATCGCTGTATAGTATTCCATTGTGTGTTTATACCACTATTTATTCATTCTACCATTGATATGTATTTGCATAGTTCCTTCTCATTTGGGGGTAATTATAAATGATACTACTATAAGATTTATTTTGATGAACATATTCACACTTTTATTTGGGTTATTATAACTTGAAATAGAATTGCTGGGTCATGGGGTATGCGTAGATTAAGTTCTAGTGGATGCTATCAAACAGTTATCCAAAGTGACTATATTCATTTATACTCCCACCAGCAGTGTATGAGCACTTAGCTTGCTCCACATCCTCATGAATACTTATTTAAAAATGAAAGTTTATGATTGGTGCTTAATATCAGAACTGTTTTACTGTATAACCAGAATTGATTATTGTAATTGACTTTATAGGTTTATGTTTAAATTAACCACTTAAAATATAGCTTATTTTACAATGCACAAAGAAATGAAATTTTAGTTTGTTTTCATTTGGTGGTGGGATAGTATATCACATCATTATGTTAATTTGCATTTTCCTGATGACGAATTAGGTTGAAGGCTTTTCAAAAATATTTAATGGCTATCGGGATAAAATCTTCAGTGGTTATCCTCATGCCCCCTCTACCATGCCTGGCTAATTTTTGATTTATTGTAGAGACTGTTCAAATCTTTTGCCCATTAAAAAAAAGGGGGGAGATTGTCTTCTTACTCTCAGAATGGTGTTTTTTGATATGTAGAAGATCTTAACTTTTTAATGTTGATCAATTTATCAACTTTTTTTATGCTTAGCCCTTTTGTTTCCTTTAAAAAGTTTTTGTCTACTCCAAAATTACAAAGATGGTTTCCTTGAAAAACTTTACACGTTACCTTTCAAATTTCAAGTAGAAATTGGAGTAAGTGTATTTTCTTCTTCTGGTGATGTTTTTCCCCCAGGCTTAGTGAGTCTCCAGCATGACTGAGGGGAAATAACTCATGACAGTAGGAGCAAGGGTTTGAAACTAGACAGCCATCCAACTACCAGCTGTTTGACACTAGCCAATTGCTTAACTTCTTAATCTCACCTTCCTTATAGTTTTCTTTTGAGGACTAATTGTGTTAACACATATACAAGGCTGCAAACAGTACCTGGCATAAACGGACATTCACTAAGGATTAATTATTCTTATTGGGCTTATTTTAGCAAGCTAAGGGGGAGAAAAAGGAAAGAGGAGACAAAGAAGGAGTGGCAAATTGACGAGTAGCACATGTTAGAGAGGATGGCAGCAAAGAGATAGAAAGCCACTTATTTCTACCCATCTTTTAAGTTAGGTCATAGGTCATAGACAAAGAATAAAAGCCAGAAAATTCCAAAATAATAAAGCTCAGAAGGCCAACAGACATCCTGGTCACATTCATGTCCTTTCATGGGGTTTGGGGGAATGGGTCACAATCCCACTAATTATTTTAAGCAGTAAGTGGATGATGATCTATAAAGTCAGCTAATAATATGAAAAGCAGCTGTGGTCTGGGGCAGCATCGGCTCTGCTGATCATTCAGCAATTCAGTTCCCCATTCCATTTTCCCAGATTTCAGATCCTCATCTGGGGATAGCCCTCCAATTGACTCTGCTACATGTTCAAATTCTAGACCAGTGATGCTCAAATTTTAATGTGGGTCAGAATCATCTGGAGGGCTACCCCCAGTTTCTGATTCAGCAGGCCTGAAGTTGGGCCTGAGAAATCTCATGTCTGAGAACTTCCCAGGTGATGTGAGGCCTGCTTGTCCAGGGACCATGCTTTGAAAAACCACTGACTTAAACCAAGAGTTTGCAAACTACAACCTGTGGGCCAATCTAGCCTGCTGTCTGTCTGTGTATGATACACAAGCTAAGGCTGCTTTTCACATTTTCATGTGGTTAGAAAAAAGAAGAAGAATATTTTGTGACACATTACAATTCTATGAAATTTGAATTTCAGTATCCATAAGTAAAGCTTTATGGGAATGCAGCCACACTCATTCATTTATGTATCATCTATGACTGGTTTTGTGCTACAATGGCAGAGTTGAGTAGCTGTGATGGAGACCAGAGTCCACTGAATATTTACTTTTTGCCTCTTTTTCACATTAGACATGCCAATCAACCTCGCACCTTAAACCCCTTCTGAAAAGTCCTTCCCTATAGCTGCTTTTGAGGCAAATGGCTCCAAAATGTCCATAGGATGTCCATCTTCTATGCCACATGTCTGAATTGACTAGTACTGGACATATGATGAAAGATCTTGTCAGTAATAATGTCTCTCATCAAGGCAAATTGGGCTTACCTTGGTGAGATTTTTAACTAGATATGTAGGTAGAAAATTATTCACTGTTGTGAGGAACCAAAGTAAAACCGAACACGCAGAAAAAGGGGACAATACACAGCTATCATGGGGTGGAAGAAGCCATGGGTATACTGGAATTATGAGGGTGATCCCAAAGTAGAGGAGAGCTGAGCTAATAACCAAGGACTAGAGTAAAAAAAATCAGAAAATAATTACATGGAAGGGACAGCAGGAAAACCTGGTCACCAGCTGCTTTGTACCCTGAAACATGTGTCTGCCTCCTGAGCCAGAGGGGATTCTAGATTCCTGTAAGCTTCCGGGCCCCATGTGAGTTCTGCCAGTAGGCCGGGATGGAGCATCCATTCCTTGGCATCAAGAGTAGAACTTCTCACAATGCACAGATGCTCCAGCCTCACCAGCACGTGAAAGCTTCTCCTAACGTACCACACACATGTGTGTCTCTGCTCTGGCTAGTCTTCCCTTCCTCCCCTCCACCATGTACCTACATCTTACTCTTTAAGACATCACGCAACGGGAATCTTCCTGAATAAGTCTTCCTTGGTTCTCCTGCTCTTCCTGATCAATTATTTTTTCCTTTAGACCCAGTATCCGGTGACCAGTGGTCCTCTGCCTTCTACTCTGCCTTTTAAAAAAATTACCCATGTCTGACAAATGACTTGAAGACTCAGGCACTGTTTCTTGTCCCTACCAATCTCAGCATAGACCTGCATATGATCAAAGTGTAGCCAAATTTGGAAGAAATCACAGAAGTTGCTACTCCTGTTCTGGCATGACCTCCCCATTCCTACCCACCATGGCCATTTTACAAATCGGAAGACTGAGGCCCAGAGAAGTGATAAGATTTGACAACATTAGTTGAACATCAGCCTGAGACAGGAAGAGCTAGATGTCCCCGGTGGGTCCTAATTTCAAGCCTCGGTCTCCTTCACACTTCTAAATCCCTTCTCCACACTTGAGCTGAGGGGACCTGAGTTAATTTCAAGGGCTTTCAATGACCATTTGCAATTAATTGTACGGAAAATATCTCCAGTCAATTAATGTTGGCATATTTCCAGAACTGTCACCAACCTGCTCAGGAGCAATCAGACTTAATTATCTTGTTGTCTTTTCTTGTTTTAAAATGTTAATCTCATTTGTAAGGGTTTCTGTAAACAAATAGGTAAGGAGAGACTTTTAATTTGAGTGGGGGCAAATTTGGACAAAGCAACTTATTTTACAAATGACTTGAAGGCTTTGAAAACTTCAGTTGAGTCCATCCTGTAGTTAGTATAAGGCCTCCATCTCCTCCCAAATTCACTAGAATCATACTCTCAAGGATATAGACACTTGGGCAGACCTAGAGGGAAAGTTACTTTTTGTTTGTTTGCTTTTTGAGCAACATAGAGCACAGAAGAGGAACTAAGGAGGGGACAGCAGGCAGCAGGTGTTTTGTTTGAGTTCAACCTCTTCAGACCCAACAATGAGCTCACTGAGTTAAACTAAACAGCCCTTTAATAGCAGCAACCTCCCTTGCTTAGGGAGGAAGCAAGATGCAGCACAGTGTTTCAAAAATGAGTTATGTGAAAGACTAGCAGGTGTCTGGAGTGAGCAGCTGTCATTTCTGTCTGCTTACCCATCCATTCTTTCTCCAGGAATAGTTTTCTCAGCAATCAGTCCCCTGCCAATCACAGTCCTTGCCCTTCAGGGGAGAATGAATCCCTACCACCCAGTTCTGGACGTGGGTAACTGGTCAACTGCACTGCACTGTCTGGTCTTAGTCGTTGGCTCAGGAGGGAAAAATGACCTAGGCCAGGCCAATGAGAGGCAATCATGGAACATTTTCTGGGTGGCTATCTTTCTACTGGTGGTGCTAGGTTGTGAAAATGAGTAACTGGTCCTGCAGATACTCAGGGAAGCTATGTTGCCACTTCATGAGAAGAGTCAGCTCCATGAGAATGAAAGAAAATGAAACAGGGGATGAGAGAGAAAGAGAGAGAGAGAGAGGGAGAGAGAGAGAGACAGAGAGAGAGAGAGAGAGAGAGAGATTTCTGTTGTCAGCAGTTGAGTTGATACTTGGATCAAGCTACATCTTTGACTTTTCAGTTATTTGACTGATATTTCATTTTCTTTTCCTTAATTCAGTGTAAGTTGTGTCACTTACAACTCAAAAAGTCCTTATAAATAGAGTATTCGATTGAAAAGTTTTCAAAATAAAAAATGATGACCACTATTTATTGTCAACCATATGCAAGCAATAAAACTTGAATTTTTAGCTCCCTAAAAAGCCTAAATGATAGATCAAGGCAAAATTAATTTTATGGAAGGTATAACCTGCATTGTATCTCTGTTCCTCCACAGCCCTGGGGCACCTGTAGCCTTTTCCTTTAGAATCCTCAATCATTTGAGCAATGACCTCTCAACGACTTCCCTCTCGGGCACTTCTGTGATTACAAGTCCAGAGATGACTCAACTATGTCTTGGCTGTTTGGAGTCTACAGCCTGTTACCACTCCCACTTGGCATGCAGTGCAAGGAACACTGGGCCAGGATTTTTGATAACTGGCGGTGTGATCATGGGAAGGCATGCTGCTGCCCTTTCTCTCATCTGCCCCGCAGCAAAGTGGCCAGGCTAGACTTGGCATGGTTTCCAGGGGTCCAATCTAATGCCAGCTTCTCCCTGTGTGAGCCCCTCTCAAGGACCCCTTTGAGTCCTTGTGCTTCTCTCGCCCAGAGGCAGCCTCCCCTCCTGAGAGTCTGGTTTCCCTGACTCGAGTGAGATCCCACACAGCCCTCCCCCCTGCATCCTGGGTTCTTTAGAGCTCTTGGTTTTCCCTCTCAAAGCCAAGCACAACTTCAGAACTCCGCATTCTACTGTAGCTATGGAATTATTGCAATTGCACTTTTGCTTTCCTCTGTCTTTGACATCAACTTAGAAGAAAGAGAGAATTCCACATGGAGCTTTTGCTGGGATTGTGATTCTGGTCCTCAGGAGGCTCAGGGGAGGATCTGAGAGAGATGGGAGCATGGATGGAGATTAAAGTTGGCATGTGTTCCTGGGCTCTGGCAAAGTGTATGGAGGAGGGCCTGGATAGAAGGCTTTGTACCTGTTACCACTGACATTCATCACACAATTGAAAAATGAGCAAGAAAAGAAACCTTCAGTGTGAACGTTAAGACAAATAAGAGAAGAGCTAGTCACAGGGCTCATCCCTCTGGGCTGAACCAGCCTGGCCTTTAATGGGGGGAGAGATGAACTTTAAGGCTTCACATGTGTCCTGCAGGGATGAAGAGGATGCCATGCCCTTAGTGGGCTGGGTTATTGGGCATATGTCAGCCTCATTTATATGCCACAGCTGGCCATCCTGGCTCTGTACCCAGCTCTGAGTATCTCCTGGGTCCTGTCCAGCACACTAGGGAATTGGTAAACATTGAAATGTCATGCTTCCAGGAGCCATTCATCATAGAAAATGTTGTGGCTCAATAAATGTCCACAGAGGGTACAAAAATCTCTCCTGCAAGGGCACTTTGGCTTCTACTTCCTCTCTTGACCCTCCACTGGAATCATCACAGGGCCTCTCCTGGCTTCAAATGTAATAGGAAGGGATAAGGGGCTGCTACTGAGCTTGAAGCAAAGGATGTTGTTTGTTTTTTGTTTTCCTGGATGGCTGGGCACTCAGAAGTTGGCTCCCAGAGCCCAGGTTCTTTGTGGTTGTCACTGGTGTTATTTGTCAAATGTTTCTAGTTCTCTCAACATCTGCAAGGTAGAACTGCACTTCCTGGCCTCCCCTGTAACTGAATACATCCAAATGACTAGTTCTGACAGTGTGCTGTGAACAGAAATGACATGTGTCGCTTTTTAGACTGGAGCACGCACTTGCTGATCCAAGACCTTTTTGACACATCTTTTCCTTCTGATATGGTGACCCAAAATGTTCAATGTGGTAGCTTCTCCATCAACCTGTGTCCCTGAGTGACTCCAATAAATTGAGTCCTCTACCATCTCCAGTGGACATGCAGCTCAAGCAAGAAATCCATTTTTATTGTTTGAACCTACTGAAATTTGGGGAGTCATTTGTTAATGCAGCAACAACCTAACCTATTCTGACTGACACAGGTTCCAAAATGCTGAGATATTTGAGAGAAAGAGGATATTCCAAGGGATCCTTCCTCTTACCTGTCCTAGGCATCTAAAATAACCATATGAAATTTGTACCAGGAATAAAAGCTGTCCTTTTGGCTAAGTATAGCCGTCTTTGCAGCACTAGAAAACTTTCTGGTTATATGTCCAAGAGAGTTCTAGCACACAGAGAAAAGGGGCATCTTTCTGGGTGCATTGGTGTTCTCTTTCTAAGCAGAGCAGACTTGGGGTAGCTTCTGCTTTCGGGACATGTTATCTCGGAACCCACTGTTTCTTGCTTGCTGTGACTGGCTGTTCATTTGTTCATCTAAAACCACATCTAGAAAAGGTGTCAGGCTTGGGAGAGTGATGTATAGTGAGGCTGTATCTATAGCATTGGTCCAGAGAGTTTGAAGGAGGAAACAAGGTTGCCCTGTGTTCCCCCAGGGAGCAGTTTCAGTCTCTGAGTCCCAGCCTCAGCTGCAGTTGGGGAGCTAAGCCTGCAGGCACTGCAGACAGGAAGTTGGAGTATGTTCTAAGGAAGGGAATGGGGGCGGGCAACAAGGAAGCAGGACATCACCCCATGTGTGGAAGAGAGAGGCTGCACAGGGCACAGCTTCCAAGACACAAGGAGGAGGAAAGTGCCAACAGATGGCAGAGGCTGGGCCTTTTCTGGTTGTCCTGACCTGGTCCCTGGCAGGAAATATCCTGGGCTGGAATAAAAGGGTAGCTCTGTCTCTCGAGCACAAAGTGTATCAGGCTGAGGTTTCTGGTCCAGCTGTGTCCTGATTTCTCTAAAGATGCACAGGATGAACAAGAAGAGTGGATCGCTGGTTTTTGCATTGCAGGATTCCAGAGCCAGAAGGAACCCCTCCGCAAAGTGCCTTTACCACTGCTGTTGAGCTAGCAAGCTTCATTTCTGCAGGCAAGCTGCAGGCTGAGCCTTTCAGAGTCTGACACCAAAACTTGTGTAAGAAGGCAGGAAGTACGTATAGCTTTCACCTATCATTTAGGAGAGGGCCTGCAGGTCAAGTGCCGTTGTTTTCTGGCAGGCGCTGTCATTGGTTTTAATTTGGAGGAGCCATAGTGTTATCTGCTGATTGTTCAGAAGCACTGTATCCATCCCTGTTTAGGTGCTTTCTGAGTCACCTTCCTGTTCTTACCTGTCTGCGTCTGCTCACCTGCATGGTTCACAACAAATATTGCCAAAGGGGTAATATGAATAGATGAGATGACAGGGAAAAAATATTCCTATTTTCAGTTAGATTAGCTCTGAGTATCCTGAAGGGCTAAGGGTTCTCCATGGGATACATCTCTCCCTGCTCCTTATCACACCTCCCACTGTCAGGGACCATATTGGAAAGTCATTATTGGCTGCCTCACTTATCCAATATTCTGGGTTTTGCTCCCAGCTCTGGATTCTGGGCCACTTGGAATTCAGGGCAGTCTCCCCAAAGTTAACTCTCACATCCTAGTCACGTCACTTTGTATTCTTTTCATGACAATACCTTTCATTTGCAGAAATCTTTATACTTTCACATCTATTATTGCATTCACTTCTCACAGGCTTTTCAAAAATTGCAAAATGAGTTTTCATAGTGTATGTAGGGTATTTGCAGTTCCTTTCTCACTACCAGGAAAACCAAGACTATTGACACAAAACATTCAGTTAAGGACAGCATGGCTTTTTGTAAACACAATAGAGTCATATTTTTATTCTTTTCATTTCTCCTTTCTCCCTCTGCTTTTCCATAATGTGTTTACCCTTTTAGAATTTCTTTCTCCTGATTCTATTATACACATTCCCACTTCAGGGTTTCTGAGGTCTCAGGAAGTATTTAAGTCCACTATCCTTATTTTTTGTTCTTGTTTTACTCTCTCTCTCTTAACAAGGCACTATAATTTTGGGGTTTTTTTAAAAAAAATTGAAATTACTTTTTTTCTTCCCAGTCTGCTCTCCTCCCAATGTTTTTCAACTTGCTCCAAAACTCAGGTAACATTTTCAGATAGCCAGTATTTTCCTGTGTACTCTCCTTGAAGCTTACAGGTATTACCTTTCTTAACTTCTTTAAAGTAGAACTAGGCGTTCATTCATTTACTCACTCACTCATTCATCTAATCATTCAATAAATGCTAACAGAGCTAGACATTGTTCTAGAAACTGAAGACAGCAGCAAATGGGACAGGTGTAGTCCCTGCCCTCATGGTCTTATAATTTTATGGAGAAGACTAACAAAGATATACATAACTAAGAGTCATTAACTCAGATAGTGATGCATGCTCTGAAAAAAAATAATAAAGCAGAGAAAGATGATAAACAGTGAAGGGGGCTAGGTGTTTTTTTAAAAATTGGGTAAGGAGGCCTTTATGAGGAAGTAATGCTGAAGCGGAGACTTGAATGAAGCAAATGAGGCAGCCATCTCTACAGGAGGAAAGACAAGGCAGAGGGCGCTTGATTGCTTCGTGCCCTGAAAGAACAGCAAGAAGGCTAGTGGGACTGAGCTCAGTGAGTGAGGGGAGAGGGCCAGGAAGTGGGGCTGGAGAGGCAGGCTGGGGGACTTCTAGGTCATAATCAGTGTTGCTCTGAGTAGAACGAAACGCACTGGAGAGTGAAGAGCAAGTGGTGACATAATCTGGTTCATGTTTTAGAAGAATCACTCTGACTTCTGGGTGAAGAATCCAGAGCACACAGGAATGAAAAAATGAGAGTTCATTTAGGAGGCTACTGCAGAAGTCCAAGAAAGATAATGGTCCATTGGATAGGATGGAACCAGTAGAGATCAGAAGAAGTGACCAGATTTGTTGGTCAATGTACCTTGAGGGTAGAACTGATAGTAACTGCCCATAGATAGAACTTAGAGGATGAAGGAAGAGAGTACCATGACCCACCCCTGTGTTGCTGGTCTCGGTAAAACTGGGTGAATGAGATGGGAAATGAATGAGGTGGGAAAGCCAGTAGAGGAAAAATGGATGGCAGGAAACTAAAGGTTCAGGTTTAAACATGTTAGGCTTAATAGCTAAATGGGGATGTGAGAAGACAGAAACTGGATAATTGATGGGGGTCCTGAGGCTGGAGGTACGGACCAGGTAGGAATAATGTTTAAAGCCATAGGACCAGATGGGTTCACCAGGAAGTAAGTGAGGAGAAAGAAGAAAAGCAGTTCAAAGATTTAGCTTTAGGGAACATCACAATTTAAAGGTTAAGAAGAAAGGTGGGAATCAGTGAAGAAGATTTAGAAGCAGCAGTCAGTGATATAAAAGGAAAATCAGCAGAGTAATGGTTCCCAGAAGACAAGTGAGAAAAATATTTCAAGGAGGGCATGATAAGTGATGTCAACTCTTTTGCACCTTATAGCAAAACTATAAGGCACAATGCATGGTCTCCATTTTGCAGATGGGGGAATTGGTACTTAAAGAGGTAAAGTGGTCTGCCCAGAGAAATGCAAAATGTTGGAGACAGAGTCAAGCTTAGAGCCACATATCAGAGTTCTTTCCCTTAACTTACACTACAAATCTCCTTGTCTGCACCCCCAAGAGGGGAAAGTCCTGAGAGGTTCAGCAATAAAACCATTAGGGAGCAGAGCTGGCCCAATCCTGCTTTTTCTGATGGCCTGAGTGAGGGCTTCAACACCTTAAAAGAGAGACAGAGAGTTGAGCAGACCACCTCATCTCTTTATATACCAGTTTCCTGATCTTCAAAGTGATGACCATGTTTTGTACCTTGTAGTGTTGCTATAAGGTGACTTCCTTTGCCTGGCTGCACAAATCTTTTAGAAGGCAGAGGGTAGTGCAGTCAAGGGGCTAGAAGGCTTTCTTACATGCACAGGTATTTGCGCCTTCAGAGAGGGTGTGGGGCTGACCCTTTAAGCTCACAGCCTGGACAAAGTTGTGGCTGAGCAGAATGAAGTTCTCCCTTGGTTAGTTGGAAATTCTGAAGTGCTAAGAAAATCCCTCAGAAAATGTATTCCCAGTCTTCTCTCCTTAATTATTAACAGATATCGGGAGATGCAGCTCAGGGGCTATCTGAGAGACAGAATGCACAGAGAAAAGGGAAAAACATACCTTATGAGATTTCCGTCTCTCAATCTATTATAGCTGGGCTTGCTGTCCTAAACCTCACTGTAAATTGTAACAGGAGAGGCGAATCATTGAATGTTAGGTGCATGCCTGCCTTAATTCTGAACTGCATCACGATCCACTCAATGGTGCAAGCCAGGAACCCAGGAAACCTCATTCTCCCTCACTATGTTAGACCTAGCAAAAAGCCTTGCCAGTTTGAACCCCACAAGTATCTCTCAAGCTTAATCACATCTTTCTATATCCACTGCTACTGCTAGGATCCAAGCCACCATCAGCCATCACTGCACTACTGAAAAACACTTCTTGTTAGTGGCCTCACCTTTACCCTGAGCCTTCCAACCTGCCTTCTGTGCTGCAGAGTGATTTTTTCACCTTCTGCTTAGAAACCTTCAGTGGTTTCCCGTAAATGGTGTGATGAAGCCAAACTCTACAGCATGCCCCCTCCACTGCCCTCACTTTCTTCTGATCTAAACTGAAGCACCATTCTTTCATGAAGACCTTTCTGACTACCTTGTTTGTCATGGATTACTTTGTTATCTGCTATCATAGAACCGCATTTATTTCCTTCATGGCACTTACCTCAGTTTGTAATTATAAATCCCATACTGTGATGGTTTGATTGATATCTGTCCCTACCACACCACCTGGCATTAAACCCCATGACCTGTCTCTTTTTGCTTTCCACTGTGTCCCCAGTCCCAACTCAGAAGCTGCCACATGAAAGTATGAGTGGCAGTGTAAAAGAGGCTGTGTAGAGTCAATATGAGATTATTTAGAGAGGAAATGAGGTGTAAGTAGTTGTCTTGTAGGGACCCACTGCCCTTGGAGACCAGGATATAATTGCCATGGTCAGTGATAAGTTTTGCTCTCTTCCCAAAGTGCTTCTGCAGGTCCTAGCCTAAACTCTTCTCAGAGTCCAAGAACTTCATCTGAAGATGCTGTCTCTGTTTGTTCTACCTCCCCATCATCATGACTTTCAGGCCCCTTTAGGTCTACATAAGAAGTCCTCTTCCACCCATCACATTGCACATTTCAATAAAATATGGGGCTCATGGAAAGGAGTCACCTCAAAGACAACCCTACTATTTTCACTTTTCTCCATTTCTGTTAGTCCCTATCTCTTCCTGGATTGATTTTCCACTCTCACCACCTCTAAAGAACTCTAATTTCTCCTTTTCCTATGCAGAGCACCTTCCCAGTTCTCTTGCAGCCTTGATGCCACCTGGCAGTCAAACTGGAGGATTGTCTCAGCTTCAAATGTGCACATAGAAACCAATAGAGAACCTGAGAACAAAGTCCTTACTCTTATTAGGATACATTCTCCTTAAAGAACATTCAGAATTTTAAAGGGGAAAAAATCCTGCCCACTGCCCAGTCATCGACGAGATACAATATAGGAAAGGTAAAATCTAGGATGCTTTAGTAAAAACGATACCAGAGCTAGTTCTTAGCCTTTTCTGGGATATCATTCTGGTGTGGATTTAATCAAAACAGAGATCTTTACTAGAACCACCCTGGAGTTTTATAAACTAAGGCACTCCAGGCTTTCCTTCCTTATTTGAGATTCTAGTTCAACTGTTTTGCATGGGGCCTGGAAGTGGTATTTGTAAGACCACTCAGGTGATTCTAAAGTGCAGCCAGGTTTGAGGATTTCTGACAGAACATCTCTTTCCTTTTAGAGATGAGGAAATTGAGGCTTGAAGTGCAAATCTGAAGCTCAAAAGACATCTTCTTACTCATAATTCTATTTTTAAATGATTTAAAACTCACAGTTTGTCCTTTTAAATCTCAGCCTCCCCATTCTTGGATTCTTTATTTATCTCCCAAATGGCTGCACATCTTTGAATTTCTTCTTTCAGGGAGGATAGATGGCAATATACTTTCTAAGTCCTGACCTATAAGTATTTTTCCATTGCATTTGCACTCGAGTGGTTACCTGGGTGGTATCAGTGTCACACTTCTAGACTGTAGTGTGCATGTGAATTACCTAGGGAATTTATTAAATGCAGCCTGATTGAGAAAGTCAGGAAAATGAGGAGAGGCTACATTTCCATTTCTAACAGGCTCCCAGGTGATTCTGATGCTGCTGGTCTGTGGACCCCAATTTGAGTAGCAAGAGTGAAGTGGAATGTTACAGATTCTGTTTTCCCACCAGACTTTCTGTCTCATTTTTTCAAGTGCTGTTACAGAACTTATCTTGTTATCCTTTCATGAGAATCCTATCCTTAACTGAACCACTTGCCACCTGGGCCGCTCCACTGGATTGCCCCATAACATGGTAGCTGGCTTCTTCAGGTTCAGTGATTTAGAAGAAAGCAAGAGAGAAGATGCCCAAGACAGAAGCCATAGTCTCTTTATAATTAAATCTCTTAAAAACAAGTCAATAAGTGCAGGCCACTTTGAGGTTATCGGAGAAGTTCTATTTTCTCTGAGGTTGTACTAAGACATGTGTTAGACAGTCGGGAGGCATAATGACTTTATATGGTGAGACTCTGTCTGCTAAAGCCAGATAAATAGAAAGAGATAAACAAAAAGTTCTGATGTTATCACTTGAGCTTCTGAATTTAGCCATACCTAAAAATATATTAATAATCTTCCAGTTATCTCAGTTAATAAATTCTCCTCTAATTTTTCATTAGCCTGGTCTAAGTGTGTTACAAAACCCTAATGGGGAACTGACCAAATTGAAGTGGGTTCCAAGGTAGTAAGAATGCCCTCAATGCTGGTTGGTAATGTAATGATATTTATTATATGATGGTGAAGCAACTGGTTAAGCCATTATCTGTAGAGCTGGAGCTCTTTCTATCTTAGGATTTAGTCCAAGTGCCCATTGAAATTGGAGCTTTAGAGAGATATCAGAATGTTGAAGTAGGCTAAATTTTGCTTTTCTTTCTTTTTTTAATAAACTAGTAAATATCCTCAATAAAGGATCAAGTTCTAGTTTCAGCTACCTCTGAAAGCAGGAAAGGCCTACATATAACTGTGGTCTGCTGCAGTCAGCTATCTAAGTCAGATCATCAAATACCCTGACAAATTATTTGTATCAAACTGAAGTTAATGCAAGGAAGGACAGAGGATGAAAAATTGCCTATTATTGCATAAACAAATTACCCTAAAACGTAGCAGTTTAAAACATTGATTGCCTCCCAGTATCTGTGGGAAAGAAATTGCATCACAGCATAGATGAGTGGCCCTGATTGAGTTTCTGCTTACAAGGCTACACTCAAGGTGTTGACTGGGGCTGTGGTCTCATCTGAAGACTCCCCTTGGACTAGAAGGGGTATTTCCTGTGGCTGGCAGATGGGATCTCTTGACACATGGGCTTCTTCCCTGGGTTGCCCCATAACATGGTAGCTGGCTTTTCCTGGGTGAATGATTTAGGAGAGAGCAAGAGAAGAGGTGCCCAAGATAGAAGCCACGGTCTTTTTGTAACCCAGTCTCTTAGAAACCAATTAGTCCAGGCCATGCCCAATAGGCAGATGTGAATACCATGAGGTGGTGATCATTGGAGGTCATCTTAGAAGCTGCCTACCACAGAAGCTCACTGAGAAATAGGATTGCAACCCTTGAAGGTACATCGAGCCTTTCTCAAATGTCTTCTTTTGTATATTCTTTATCAGAATCAAAACCCTCCCTCCACATGGGGACAAAGAGCACATTCATTCTGACTCAGCAATTAATGATGATCAGAGGTAGCAGCCACAAATGAAACTGTAAGGTTTGTTTCTAAGCCTTGATAGGAGGACTCTGGCCTGTTGCTAAGAGACAGAAGCAACATGGATGGGACCCAGATGCAGAGATCACAGCACTCATTGAGATTAGCCAGAGTTTTCAGAAATCAAATTGATCAACAGTTAACTAAGTTTTAAGGAAACTTTACCAGGAGAGAAATTCCAAGCCTGGCTAACAGAGGCCTGTTTGTTCAGCCCCACTAAGATCCCCAGGCCTGTGTTATCTGGCCCATAGGGGATGGAATCCTAATCAAGTATGGTTACCCATTCTCCTTTGCACTCCATCAAATGCATCACTAATATATATTTTTGATCTCTCTTTTCTGTTATTTATTTTTGTCATTGCCCCTTTCATGACTTTATTTTTCCATTTCCTCTTGATTTTGGGTGCATTCCTCAAAACTGTCCTCCATATTGCTCATGTGATTTTTTTGCACTGCTGATTCTTTTCTTTTTTATACTATCCATCTCTGTTTAGAATCTCTTCATAGAGCTCATATTATTTTCTTCTATTTTTTTCATATTTGAACAATAAAGCTTCTATCCGTGTCTGAAATTTATGCCCTAAAATGAATGAGTGAATTCCTCTAATATCATCTCATCAAGATCTTAAGCTTTCATGACTGGAGAGAGATCTGCAGTCATGGAGTAGAAAGCCAATTTCATGAATGGGTACTGTCTCTTCTGTGTCAAAGCAACTGGGCTGGGCATATATCCTGCTTGTCAAATGCTCCTGTTCCTGGCACACCATACCCAGATGAGCCATATTGTTTTGTGGGACAATTGGGCATTTGCTGGGGCCTCCAGTCATTGTTAGGTGAGTTGCCCATGCCCTTGTTTACCAGTGTAGTTGCCCTTGACAGTCCCATTGGCCCTTGTGGCACTGCTGCCCTCCACTTGAAGAAGAAACTCCCCACCCCCCATAACTGCCACCAATAGTCTTATACTTGACACACAGAACTTCCTAGAGTTAATCAAATTTTCATTTGTGATGTGTTAGCCCACACATAAAACACAACTCACACATATGCCTTTATGTGTTAACCTAGTAATCTTTCCTATGCCTGGAACACATAAATACATTTTCTTTATCCTTCAAATTTATATTTCTCCTTGAACATTTGGCACAATGGTCCACTTTTATGCCAAGCACTTTTGAGTTTCTCCAGCCAGAGTTATTTCTTTTATTGTAGCTTACACATATCTCTCTTTCAGCATTTGCTAAGTTGGGTTTTAATTGCTTATGCTTCTCTCTCCCCGGTTAGCATATGAATTCTAAGTTGTCAAGGATGTGCTTTATTCATCTCTATCATCCCTGCTTTGTTCTTGGCATCTAACAGACCGCTCAGTAAATGTTTATAAATGAACTAATTGAGTGAGGAGACATGAACACCAGAAAACAACATCTTTGACTTTAAGGCACTTCCTATATCTTTCGTTCGGTGTTCTGTGTGGAAGTTCAGTTTTTACTGAACGTTGAAATTGCAATTCTTTTATGCACGTCTGTCTGTGCTGTGTGTCTTTGTGACAGTTCTTCTGCCTTGCAATCATGGAACAGCTAGTTCCAAATGCATTGTTTTCTACCCCTAACAGGTACATGGTGTTTGCAATCATCTCTTCCCTGTCTCCAGCTCTTCAAACAATCCATGCTAACTGTTAATTGGAAGAGGGATTTAACTTTAAAAAGAAGATAACTCACTCTCTCATGTTCTTGTTGCTATAAATCACACTACCTCTGAAGAAAGATACCTGTCTTTCTTGCCTGACAAATATGCAGAATTAAATATGCCAACCCCCCTCTGCTAGATATACTTTATTTTTACTGTTTCAAACAAATGCCAAAGAGATAGGAGAATGTTGCCTTTAAGGAAATACTGTATAATGGTTTGGAGAGAAGGTTGAGATAAGGCCTGGTGCTAATTGTATTCTAGTGTTCCCTAAAATTAAGTGATACGCTCAGGAGCTATCAGATGATGGGGACACGCTCCTGTTCCTGGCTCACCATACCCAGATGAGCCATATTGTTTTGTGGGACAACTGGGCATTTGCTGGGGCCTCCAGTCATTGTTAGGTGAGTTGCCCATGCCCTTGTTTACCAATGTAGTTGCCCTTGACAGTCCCATTGGCCCTTGTGGCACTGCTGCCCTCCACTTGAGGAAGAAACTCCCCACCCCCCATAACTGCCACCAGTAGTCTTATACTTGACACACAGAACTTCCTATCTGTACAAAATTTGTGAGTTTATGTGCCATCAGGATCAAAAGTTTTACATTCATAAGGACTGATAAATTTTGTCAGTTTTTATCTGCCACAGGCATTGATTTTTTGGGGGGTGGTCACTTGGCATTTAAGCTCTTCTTAGGTTTCATTTTCTCTGTCATCATACCTGTCAATATTGGAGTGATTTTTTTTTTCCCTAATACTGAGGCTGGTTAGTCTGTAGCCACTAACATTGTGGTGTCCAGGGAAGGGGATTTTATCCACTGTGGCCCTATCCCTTCCCTCATGGAATCACAGTTCTCTGAGAAGCTGAGTCTTCTTCTAGAACTTTTGCAGATTCCTTCTCCCCAACTGAGACCATGTCTCCAACCATGTGGATGGAAGTGAATATTTATACCACCCCTTCTCTCCCACTGAATCATTTCTCGTGGCTTCATGGTTGTTGGCACATGTTGATGCTGAATTCTGCCTTTCTCTTAATCGTAGTTTCTTTATTGACCAGTCAGTGTTAACTGTAGGGTCTTCAGGTTTCAATCTAGAATGCTAACAGGATTCCAGAGGTAATCTTACTCTAACATAAGGTTTCTCATTTTCTGATATCCATTAAGATTGGAAGGTCTGTATGCCTGGACAGAAAAAAAAGTAAGAAAAAAAGTAGTTTGGATGCATCATATGGATTTAACCTGAGAGCATAATTGAAAGCATCTTAAACAAGACTAGAAAGTTGTCACTCAGATTGCCACCACCCTTCTGTAAAGGGCGAATTCATTTCAATTTTCCCAGACAGAATACTGGAAGTTAAGCAAGAACCATAGTCTCTCAATTATCATGTGATCACTTGTTTGATAAATAAGAAAGTGTCATTTCTCCATGGGGCTGTAAAACTGTTTTACAAATACTGTTTGAAACAAGCAGGTCATTCACTGGGGCTTGGAAATCTTCTCACAATGGGTAGACTCTCGTAGGTGTGGTAATTATAATGTGATTCATTCTGTGTTTTGTTCCTGTGGCATGTTCACTGCCTAGTTTGGCAAAGACTAAAGAAGCAACTGGATTGAGCTACATTTAGGAGAACTGGGTGTATTTGTAGATGAGGTGGAAGAGAGAAAGAGAGAGAGAGAGATTATAAGTGAGTAGATGAAGAATTGAGGATAGAGATTTTGGAAGTGTGAAAAAAACCTCTCTGATTCTAGCTTAAAAGGATAAAGATTAATGAAAACAGACATGGTTATATGCTTTTGTTTTGGTTATTATTGCTGCATAATAAGCCACCCAAACTCAGTGACATAAAACAAACTGTTATATTATGTTCACAGATTCTGTGGGCCCAGCCCCAGCTGGAATGGCTTGTCTTTGTTCCAAGATGTCTGGGACTCAGCTGGGGAGACTTAATAGCTGATGGCTGAAATCATCTGGAGCTGTCTTCACTTAAACGTCTGGCAGTTGATGTTGGCTATAAACTAAGTCCTCATCTGGGACTACCTCAACTAGAATCCCTGTATAGGTATTCTGTACACAGCCTGAATTTTCAAAAAACGTGGAAGCCTCAGGGTAGTCAGACTTCTTATACAGGACTCACCATTTCAAGCATAAATATTCCAGTGAACAACGTGGCAGTTCCATTGACTTTTATGACATGTCTTTGGAAGACACAGAACAGCTCTTCTCTTTTAGTCAAAAGTGTCATGTGCCAATCAAGATTCAAAGGGAGGGGACATAGGCTCTACCTCTTAATGGGAGGAGTGAGTGTCAAAAAATTAGAAGGACTGTTTTGTTTTAGAGATGGTGTCTTGCTCCAAGGCTGGGGTTTAGTGGTGTTATCACAGCTCCCTGTTACTTCAAACTGAAAGGCTCAAGAGATCTTCCCATCTTAGCCTCTTGAGTAGCTGGGATTACAGACATGCACCACTGCATCTGACTGTGGCCATGTTTTTAAACCATTACAATTTTGTAGTTTACCTCATCTATCCTATGCTAAACTCTTAAGATCCTCCAGGGATCTTACCATATATTTCAACTATCCCCCCTAGTGCCCTCTCAATATATCACAAAAGCAAATGTTGAATAAGTAAATGAGTTCACATAAGATGATATAGATTTTCTAAGTCAAATAACACTAAAATGTTGGAAGGAATTAAATTTTTAGATGGCAAAATATACACAAAAATGTAATATGTTCAGCAAGGAGGACAGTACAAAACATATTTAGTTTTTCACATGAAAAACTAAGGCCCATGGAGGCTGAGACAGAGTCCATATTCTACAAACCTCTTGTGTAGGAAGTACTGAATAAATACTTTTGAGCTGATGAAGAAAATATATCTGGTTCTACCCCTCAACTCCTATGCTCTCAAGAACGAGGATGAAGACATAATCAGAAGTGATAAGTGGAGAGAAGAGAGAGATTGACGTGTCTATGAGAGGTTGTGAAAGGTGGTTTTGGATACTGAAACAACATCCAAGCAGCAGAGGGTAAAGACTTGATCTGTGATGCTCCAATGGGGAGAATTGAGACAAGCCAATGGTGAAGTGGGTTTTGGGTCACTTTGGAAAAGTTATCCAACCACAGAATGGACAGTAAACTCTCCCTCATTGTTGAAGCATGGCAAAAAATACTTGGTCTGTATCAGACTCAAAAGATTGATAAGCTAGGGAAGATGGTGGTTCAGTCCTAATCAAAGCAGATTCTTAAAATGAACAGTACAATGTTGGAGGCAATCTAGACATCTTATGAATTCTGGCTCAACTTAATAGAAAATTTAAGAACCCAAACCACGGAAAATAAAGCCTCTGTGGGAAATGTCTCAATAAAAAATTATTATTTATTTTTGGTCTTCCCAAAGGTGGCTTCTTATAAGGCATCTAATAGTTCGGGACCAGATTGGAAAAGCATGAGCAGCAATATTGGAATGTGCACAATCTCTATTAGAAACCCAGGAACATGGGGATAAGGGGGAGGGGCAAGCGTCCAAAACATTTGACTCTTAAAGTGTCCTCTGGACCAGCAGTGTCAACATCACATGGGAATTTGTTAGAAATGAAAATTCTTGAGCTCCTCCCCAGAACTACTGAATCAGAAACTCAGAAGTAGGACCCAGAAATCTGTGTTTTAACAGCAAATCTAGGTGATTCCGATGCAAGATAAAGTTTGAGAACTTTGGAATTAGACCATTTCTATGGCCCCTTCTAACTATATAAATTCTGCTTCATCAATATAAATTCCACATAATTATAAATTCCTTAAAGGTAGAGGCTATACCTCATATTTATCATCATTATTAATAGGAGATCACATTTCTGGCACCCCTTAGATTCATAAGAGAAACCATTAGCATTATTTCTGATGTTGGACCCCCTCAAAAGACTTGGAATTTCATCTTCAAATTACACCAACATCCCTTTTATTTCCTGCCCTTCAAGAATCAAATAGAGGTTGTGCACTGTGGCACATACCTAAAATCTCAGCTATTTGAGAGGGAGACTGAAATGGGAGGATCCGTTGAGAGCTCAGGAGTGTGAGACCAGCATAGGCAACATAGTGAAACCCCCTCCCCTATCTAAAAAAAAAAAAAGTGTCAGATAGGATCTTATTCAGTTTTCCAGAATGGGATTCCGAAAAGTTGGTAGAGAAACAATTTTTGATATTTGGATCCAAGTGAAGAGTCAGTATTCTTATCACTTTGGAACTGGATTTAGATATGACAAATTGTTTTTATTAGATTTTTTTAATGTACTTCCTGTAAGCAACATATGTTCTGAAACTTTAGGTTAACATTTGATTGTCCTAAACTTAAATAGACAATGCTAATAATTAGCCAAGTTGAAAGATACTACAAAAATTCAGAAAGTCTGTGAAGGTAATAGAGACTTTTCTTTTACAGATATGCCAACTGGGTCTCAGAGAAGTGAATTAGCCCCCAGATCTTGTGACTTTCACATGAGAGCATTTACCTTGACATCAGAAACTCCCAAAGCAGGACAAATGAGATATGTCTCCATTTAAAAATCCTAAATGAAAGTCAAAGTCAAGATGTTTTTTAGGGTTTAGCAACATTGGTGTATGCAAATTGCATGCCTTTATTCAGAAGATATGGCATGTCTGGATTAATCTTCTCTATTGTTACTTTAAGTGGGAATGACTAGTCATGTATTTCACTAACTGAAACACATTGAATGGAAAATAAAATCACTGCCCTAGAGCCCTTTCTGACACTAATGTATGCATGTTTATCTTTGCTTTCACATTCCACTAGACAGTTGTGTGTGTGAGAATGCTTCTAAAAGTATTTTCAAAGGAGGAGAAAGCTATGCTTATAGCTCTCGCTGGATTTGACTGGTATCTACTTAGTCATAGATGGGATTGAAAAAGCCTGTGGTGACAGTTCATGAACTTGTTCTAGAACAGCCAGTTTGTGCAATGCCGGGACTAGACTCTCTGGAAACAAAACTGGTACTCAAAGAATTGAAATGACTTTCTTACTTTGAAGCTCCTACTATATCAGATATTATATTTATTTGAATTCATTCATTTAATAACTTTTTATTAAAGAGGTCATATAGCTTAATAAGCAAGAATACAAGTGTTGGAGTCAGGTCAAGTTCTAAGACTGGCTCTACCCCTTCACTTGCTTTCAGCCCTCAGACGAGCTACTTACTCTCCTTGAGCTTCACTTTTCTAATCTGTAAAATGGTATGCCTCTCTCAGAATTCAATCAGAGAAGCAGAACTACCATGAGATTTGGTCTTATACAATTGTGGGCGCTGGTTAAACAGTAACTGCAAGGTTCTTGTCCTCATGTCTGATGCCCATACTTGAAACATTCAGGGCAGGCAGTAGGGAAGGAAAGATTAATATAAGGTGGAAAAGAGCTAGACATGTGACTGTGGGCATGAATAAGTGCCTGCAAGGGCCAATCAGAACCTGTGTCTATGCTCACTGCCTCCATCTTCTTTGCACTGGATGTCCTGCAGGAGAAGCTGATACTCCTCATCAAAGAGAATGAAACTGAAGGAGGACCCGGGGTAAGGTGGAGCAGCCGCAGGTGTAGGCTCAATTCCTGCCCCTGGCCAATGAGGTTAGCCAGCAGATCAACAAAAACATGTAGAAGCAAAAGCAAAATGGCAGTGTTCCACTTCCACCCTTCAAATCTGGCGCAAAAATGATTCATGAGGTAAATTTCACCAGGAAATGCCTTGTGAAGGGGATTCTGGGAAATGTAGTTCAGCCTAGCCGGGTAGCCACATCATAAAGCCTCCACATGGGGCTAACAACAGGACCACTCAGTAGACTTGTTACTAGGATTCGATTAGTGCAGAGCCTGGGACAATACATGTTGATTATAACAATGATGACCATGTTGTTTCCACTGTGAACAACAGTTAACTTTAGGTGTGATTGAGGCAAGAAATATATCTTCAGCCCCTGTTCTCAAGTTTTTCACATTCTAACAACAGACAGAACACAGATAGATATGATTTTATAATTTTAACGATTCTCCACAATTACAATGTCTAAAGAATTGGTCTGTTCCAAGACCATGTTGGAGGGATTCCCCTTTAAGCATCTAATCCTTTCTTATTTTAACCATTTTCAATAAACATCTCTCACACATGCATTTTACATTTTTTGACATCTTATATAGCATAAAGGAAATCATTTAGCTTTCCTGTATGACTCAGAGTCATCACTGGGAGTGTCAGTTATTGTATTGTTCTATGATGGGACTAGTTATATGTGGGGCAATTTAGGCTGACGCTAAATGGCCCCATGATTGATATTGTTCTTTCTTGTGCCCTGCTAACATTTCTTGCTATTTTCACTTTTTTTGCCTATGGCAGTCTCTCTCCCTTCTTCTCACTTGCTGCTCCCAATCTGCCATAGATTGAGAAACCAGATAACTAAGCTTGTTAAAACTGTGTGCCACATATAATAAAATAAGCCAGATGAGAACTTGAGCAAATCTCATTCTGTTGCATTTTGTTCCCTTTCTCAAGAGCCATGCAATTTCAGTGCCCTTATAAGTAGTGTTTCTTTCATTATGAAGATTATTAAGTAAAGAACAACAGTATACTTTCTATACCAAATGAAGGCATTCCCAGCAAGTGAGGCCATGTGGTGCCTTAGATCTCTGTGTGAGCAAGGTTTTCCTGGTAGACCCAGTTGAGAGAACTGGTGTAAGGATGAACTAATTATATAGCACAAGGTAATCTAGATGTGTGGGCTCAAGAAGGACCTTTCTGCAGCAGTTGGGACCATTATCACATTGGATATAGCAATTTAGTTTCAGCAAGAGGTCACCTAGCCAATAAAACCTTTGTTCACACTTTGATTTTACTAATTTTATCTTTTATTGCTATTTGAATTTTAAATTTTATACTTTTAAAAGACCCGTAACATGAAACTTACATACATAGGTTTAGGTAGTGTGTATAATTGCAGTATGCATGCCTGTATGTGGGGAAGCATTTTCTTTTGACAAGCTAAATAACTTGTCAAAATAACTTCCCACTAAACTTCAGTTCTATCTGTCAAATTATTCCAATTTCAGTTTTCTGCTCATGTTAAGAAATCTTTCCATTTTGTCTGTCTGGGGGCTACTTTACTCTTCAGTCTTTCCATTGTCAGCATTTAGTTTTGCTTTGTGATGCAGTGCAGCTTAATAGCCAAGAAATAGGCTCTAGGGTCAGGCAGTGTGGATTTGAATACCACCTCTACCAAATTACTAATTTTGAACAAGTTAAACTCTCTGTGCCTCAGTTTCCTCATTTATTTAACAAGATAATATAGTATATACCCTCTAAGATTCTTGTGAGGATGAGATGAAGAAGTACATGCAAAGTGTTAAGAATGATGCCTGGCAAAAAAAAAAAAAAAAGAGAGAGAGCTTCTTAAGTGTTGGCTATTGATATTCGGGCTTTTCTGTCATTCCAGAGTCTCCAAGTATAAAATGATGCTGAAGAGAAACAAAATGAATGGAAGAAGAGCCAAACTATGAAAGTTAATACTGGCATTATAAAAAAGTATTGTTATGAATCAAGTTTATTTAATTATAAGTGTTTTTAATTAATTTCAAAAGAATATAGCCATCCCCATCAATGTTTGGCAGAATGCCTATGTTTGAGGATGAAAAAAATACAGTGTGTGTGTGCATATGGGCATGTAGTGCTTTGACGATGAAAAATGAGTTCAATCATCAATTCAAAATCCTGTTCAAAGTGAAATCACATTTGCATGATAAACAACATAGCATCTACCAATTAGAGTCATGTTTACTTGGCAGAAAGTCGAGCATTCGTGAAGCCAAACACCAGTGTCCCAACCACAGAGGGATATTTCACTTTATTTGTCTTTTCAGTTCTAGCAAGAGTCCTGAAATACAAAAGTTCTCAACTGGCATCTACAGAATGAACAAATGAATTAATAAGTAAATGAACAAACAAACAGAGGAAAGAACAAGCTAGAGCCGTCTGCAGAAGGTGAGAATAAATGTAAAAGATAAATATATAAAAGAAAATAACAAATAAGAGAGTACATTGGGGGAAATCTACATTATTCTCAAGCTGTAATTTGGTCCAGCAATGTGAATATCACCTCAGTTGGCCCTCCATGATAACTGTAAGATCTGGGATGGTAAGAATGGCTGTGCAAATATGTGTAAATACATGCGTGTGTATGTGTGTTTTCATTTTTAAATTAATTTAATCTGGCTCTCCCAGCCTTTTCTGTTTGAGTTCAAAATTGCAAAAACTAAGCTAAAAACCCTTATTATCTGTCACTCTTATCAGATGGAATCTACAATTGCCCCCTTGAAACTTAGTTCACTCTTCCCTAACTGGTACAAATAATTCTCTGGTCCTTTAATCTCTCACTTGTGATGGGGATGGCAGCAGTCTCTGGGTTTCCTTTTCTATTTGACCACCCTCTTCTTATTCTTATTAAAATCAGAAAAAAAAAAGAAGGGGAAGATCCCAGGAACCTAACTTCTTGGAGTCTTTACAGGATGGCTTAGTTTGCCCTCCTCTCCAGTTCCCCTAATGCAGATGCCAGGTTTTGCTAACAAGAAATTGCTGAAAAATTTCTTGAAGGAAACTGGTCCTGCAAGAAAGTTCTCTTGGGAACTCTGATCTGCTAAGCCTGGCTTCTGCTCTGTGTAAGCCTCAGAAAATCATAGACAGAAGATAAAGAAAACTTCACAGTAGATATGGGTCCTGGATATTTCTTTCTTTTTTTTTAATTTTAAAGATGTGGGGCACAACTCAGGATTAGGTACATAAGTGGTCATCATACAGGTAACGTTTAGGCCTCCTTTTGGTCCCCACTTTGCCTGGTTTGAGGTCAGGTACCCTTATTGATGTTATGTGCCCCCCACCCCCGCTTCCCTTGGTAGTTTTCCACTACTGCCAATCCCTTCTTGTAGTATTATGAAAAATGTTCAGGGTCTGCTTATGAGTGAGAACACATACTCAGTTCGTTTCTGCGATAGATCATTGAGTATTATAGACTCTAAATCCATCCAAGTTGCTGTGAAGTCCATAATTTTGTCCTTCTTTATGGCAGTATAATATTCCATCGTGTATATGTACCACATTTTTTTTATCTAGTTCACTTTCAGTGGGCAGCATGGTTGATTCCGTGTTTTTGCTACTGTGAATAATGCTGCAATAAACATGTGCATGCAGGTATCTTTTTTATAGGATGATTTGAGTTCCCCTGGGTATATTCCCAGAAGGGGGGATTACTGGGTCTTATGAAAGGTCTATTTTTGGATTTTTTAAGGAATTGCTACACAGTTTTTAACAGAGGTTGTACACTCCCACCAACAGAGTGGAAGTACTCCCTTTTTCCCCTGCATCCTCTCCAGCATCTGTTGTTTTTTGTTATTGATGATGGGCATCCTGACTGGAGTTAGGTGATATCTCAGTGTGGTTTTAATTGCATTTCTTTGATGATTAGTGAGACTGAGCATTTTATCATGTATCTGTTGACTGCTCGTATGTCTTCTTTTGAGAAGTATCTATTCATATCTTTTGCCCAATTTTTAATGGGGGCTTTTGTTTTTTTCTTTCGGCACATTTGAGTTCCTTGTAGACCCTGGATATTAGGCCTTTGTCAGACACACAGTTGGCAAATATTTTTTCCCTATTCTTTGGATATTTCTTACTTTCAAGTTCTGTCACCTATTATACACAAGGTCAGTGCCTTTGAAGATTTGCTTGAATTTACAAGCATTATTGCTGTAGTTGTTTTTGTGACCAGGTGAGGATTGCTGGCTGACGCTGACCTGCTCTTTGGGCCTGTCTGAGCCATTGATAAACCTCAGTACATACAAGACAGCTCCAGAGGCCTGCCTGTGAATCTGCAGCTGATTCTGACATGGGCAATCTCATGGCATTAAGAATGTAGAGCGAGACCTGAATCTGGATCTCAGCTCCAACTCTCTTTAGCTCCATGATCATGGGCAAGTTACTTCACTTCTCTGATCCTAACATTCTTAGTGCAAGACAAAGATACTAGTCTCTCCCTCCCTGGGTTCTTAGGAGGATTAAAATAGATAATTCATGTGACTCTCCTGACACTGTGCCTGGAAGATGGAAAACCTGCTCTGAAGAAGGTGCTTAATAAGTTAGTTCACTCCATGCTTTAGCCCTGTTGTAATGCTTGCCATACTTTTTTCACACCATGGATCTCAGAGAAATAATAATGTTACAGCACATCGGGACAGAGATGAAGCTGTTCAAGTCAGAGGTTCCAGTTGCCCCAGACTTCAGTTCATACCATGAGGCCCACTTGCATGCCACAGCCCACGTGGTGGGAGACTTTGTGGGCAGCAGTTGTGTATCTTGGCCCTGATGAAGAGCATGGCCTCCTAGACAGGGTAACTTGTATTTTCGTACGGAGTCACAGCAGTGTAACCTTGTCAAGACAAATACTGGTCTCTTCGCAATGCTCTCATCATGGTGTCCCCTTCGAAGTGAGGTGACAATTTTAGGGTTTGGTACAGCCTAAGGCACATAGTTGGCCCTCCATAACTATTAACTGTCATTGTCTTTGTGATTACTTTAATTTTAACCAAGTTCAAGTTGGGTGTAAGATCAACACAGATTTGTTTTTATATCCAGTAACTTCCTACAAACTGTTTTGCCCAATTTCCCCTTTCTGTCCCTAATGAATGTCTCCGTCAGACCCCTCAGTTTTTAGTTCACTTTCTGATATTAAGGAAGTAGTAGAAGTTTCAATTTCATTCCAATTTGTGCTCGCCTACCTTTACCCTTCTCCCACTCAGTGTGGGAGATGTGATGAGACTTTTCTTTTTCACTCCTTCTTCCCTTCTCCTTTGGTGTGTTGGGATTCACATGTGAGGCAAGAGGCAGGGGAACACTTTTTTTATAAGGCAGTTCTTGTGGTATGCAGGTTCACCACATTAGGGGAAGACAGAGTTCTGAGACTCTTCACTCCTTCCATGTACAAGTGACACATGCCACTTCCATTCACAGTTCTTGGCCAGAACTGGTCATAACCCTGGCCATGGGGCTAATAAATGTAATCTTCTGCATGCCTAGAAAGGAGAACTGTAACTACAAGTAAGCACCAGAAATCTCCAGCGCAGGCTGTTTGTGTAGTGGGCAGGTTATAGGAAAGTGTGTTGAATGGCTAAGTGGGAGTCAGATGATGATGAGAGGGCATAATGGAGCAAAAAGACCAGGCACTTCCTGCTTAAAAACTCATCTTCATAAACTGGATTTCTTGTACATAGTTGGGAAGAATGTAGAATGGTGCAATTGTTATAAAAAAACAGTATGGAGGTTCCTAAAAAATTAAAACTAGAACTACCATATAATCCTGCTTCTGGGTATATATACAAAGAAACAGAAATCAGAATCACAAATAAGTATCTGCACTCTCATGTTCATCGCAGCATTATTCACAATAGCTAAGATATGAAAGCAACCTAGGTGTTCACTAATAGATAGATGGATGAAGAAACTGGGGTCCATATATACAAAGTAATACTATTTAGTCTTTAAAATGAAGAAAATCTTGTCATTTGTGGTGAGACATTATGCCAAATGAAGTAATCCAGGCACAAAAGGACAAATACTGCATTATTCTACTTATATGAGGTAGCAATAATAGTAAAAACTCATAGCAGAGAGTATAATAGTCATTGCCAGGGACTGGGAGTTGGGAGAAATGGGGAATTGCTGTTCAACGGGTATAAAATTTTAGTTACACTATTGAGTGAGTTCTAGTGATCTGCTGTATACTATAGTGCCTATAGTTAACAATACAATATTGTGCACTTCAAAATTTGGTAAGAGGGAAGATGCCATATTAAGTGTGTTCTTACAACAAAGAAAACAAATAATGTTCCTGAAAATCCAGAGGGACACAGAAAAACTTTGAAAGGTGTTGGATATATCTATTACCCTGATTGTGGTGATGATATCAAAGATGCATGCATATGTCCAAACTCCAAAATGTACACATTAATATGTGCATTTCTTTGTATTTTGATGATAGCTCAATAAGGCTGTTAAAAAATCTGCAGGGCTCACTAGCTGGGTGACATTTGCCAATTTAAATAAACTCTTTAAACATCAGTTTTATTATCCGTAAAATAGGGTGATAGATAACTATTGAGAACAGATTTTGTGAAGACTAAACTAAATTATAAGCAAAAAGCACATCTTTTCATTGTATTTCATGGTAAGTGGTTTGAATTGATTCTGAGATTAGTAGAGGGTGGGCTTCTGTTTCCTCTCCCCGTGATTTCTTCTTTGACTACCAGTTTTCCCATCCTCCACCCCTAAAAAAAGAATTCGTTGACTTAATAGCTTCAAGCCTATAACTTAACAACTGAATTTTTGCTTTAGCTTTCTAACATGTGTCTTCTTTCACCTTCCTACAGCCTAGTTTCTACATAGAATCCATAGCAGTATTCCTGAAAGATAAATCAAATTTTCTCTCTCTCTCTCTCTTTCTGTCTGTCTCAGTAGCCCCCAGTGGTTTCCCCATGCTCTTACCATAAATTCCAAAGCCCTGGTCTTATTCATAATGGCCTTGGCATTGTTAGTTCCACGTGATTTGTCTTTCTTATCACCTTCCACCTCACTCATAGAACCCTTCTTCTCACCCTCTGTGCTCCAGTCCCACCGGCTATTCTGAAAACGTGCTAGTGTCTTCCTTGCCTCAGGGCCTTTGCCCACGATGTTTCTACTCTAATGAGATTCTTCTGGCTGCTTGCACAACTGCCACCTTCTCATTGACAAGATCTAGGTCAAATATCTCTTATAAAAGGCCTTCACGAGCCACCCAAGTCATTCCAGCTTCCTGTCATTTACTCACCAACATAGTACTGTCAATTGATTTTAAATCACTTTCCACATTTCAGTTATTTTTTTCATAAGCTTACTTGATTGTAGTCTGTTTCTCCCACAATAATGTAAGCTCGGTGAGGATAGCAACTTTGCCTGTCCTGTTGCCTAGAACATGCCTGACATATATTAGGTGCTCAGTAAATAATCAATAAGTTAATGGAACTTTTTGGTCCTGAGTTGCTGCCAGGCAGAATCATTATGAGTTAAAGACTAAGCATTTATGAGCTGACTCTTCCAATATGCATGTGACAAGCAGACAGGGCAGGGACAGAGCTGATCAAATCTATTTCTCTCATCTACTTTATCTACGTCTATATTTGGGAGGGTATTTAGGGGCCTGGTCTGAAACTCTAATCATATTAAATTTAGAAAGGGAAAAAACAGAAAGCCTATGCCGCATTTCCTATTTAGTTATGTCAGAAAACCCTACAGTGAGCATACCAGGTGCTTGCCAAAGTAATAAGTACTTCGATTGTAATTCTGCTGTTGTTCATAATATAGGTCTCTCAGTAATATCGAGGCATTTATGAGCCCTGGATGTAATACTATCATAATAACAAAACCCTACAGTGAATCACTAATGTATTTGTTCCTCATCTAGAGCCAGGTAGGTAAATGCAGACAGACGAGTATTTGGGGACAGATCAAAGCTCCGTACCTAGTTCTGGGGCCCAGCTCTGGTCAGCCTTGGGCTATGGCAGCTACCATGATAAACTGATTTAGCAAGAGAGTGGAATAATTAGGGTCAGATGAGGCATGTCCTTGACCTCATTCTGAAACGGCATGCTCATAATTTCAGACTGGGGTAGAGAAGTTTTTCATGAGTAAAAGGAAATAGTTTCATTTTTCCTTAACACAGAGTGCATGTGAGGAAAGTAGAAATCTTACTGAAGGGGAAGGATGGAGAAGGCTCACTTCAAAGTACAAGTTTTAGGAACAAATTTTGTGCTTGGAACTAGCTGTTCTAGAATTAATGATCTCCATCAAAACCGAGGGACCCTTAGGTAGAGAAGTCAAGAAAAGAGATGAGAGCCAGGGATATATGTCCTATCCTTGGACTAGTGAGTTAACTAAGGTTGGAAGGCTCTTAAGAAAAGCAAAGTGTCAAAAAAAGAAAAAGAAGGCAAAGTGTCAGGGAAGAGTCCATAGAAGTCTTTGGGTCTCTCTAAAGACAGCAGTTTGGGCAGCTCTAAAAGCAGTGTATAAGGCTAAGAAAGTTTGAGATTTCTAGAAGTCTCATAAAAGGCTCATGTCAGCACAATTAATTTCTTGCAAGATTTCTGCCAGCCAGCTTTAAGTTCACAAGTTGACTCTTGGCAAAGCTGAAGCCAAGCTTTCTCCATCCTTTCCTTCCTGTTTCTCTGTCTACCCCCTACCCTAGATAACAGTCTGTGTTATGGCTCCAGACTAGCAATGTGACACCACTGCTTTTATGTAGAAAATGCTATTTCGGCAGCAGGCATATTCGCGCGCGCATGTGTGTGTGTGTGTGTGTGTGTGTGTGTGTGTGTGATGAAGGTAGAGTTTCTTGTACTTAGAAACCATGCACATCTCACTGACTCAACTACTCAGGCTCTTTGAGTTAAAAGAGGCAGAAATCCACTCAGCCAGTTTAAGCAATAAAAGGAAAGTGATTCATGGAACTGGGAAAGTCTTAGTGTGAATCAAGCTGCAGGCTGAAATGCCTAAAAGAGTTTTTTTAAATAACGTCTTCAGAATTATCTCTTTATTGCTGACTGTCTGTCACTCCCTATCACTCAGCTGTTTGTCTCCATTTGTCTTTATTTTTAGTTAGGCTTTGTCCATGTGCTAACATAATTTTGTCCTCATCTTAGGTCTGCTGCACCCATCGCTGCAATCCCAAGCTTACGTTGACTTTAGAACACTTGTTTTCTTAAAAAAGCAGTTTGTTTGTTTGTTTGTTTGTTTGTTTATGTTGGCATCTATGTAAGTTCTCCCAAACGGTTCTGATTGGTA
Source organism: Tarsius wallacei (assembly GCA_963574415.1). Classification (NCBI taxonomy): domain Eukaryota; kingdom Metazoa; phylum Chordata; class Mammalia; order Primates; family Tarsiidae; genus Tarsius; species Tarsius wallacei. The sequence goes on along the minus strand of CAUYQG010081055.1, from coordinate 3,576 downwards.
TTTCTTGGGTCTTGAGTCCTAATCAAAACCAATCAATGTGTCCAGGTGGTGGGAATGAGGTCATCAGTGGCCCATCTTTGTGAGGTTCTTAACTCCGTGGTAGAAGAGGCAAATCAATTTAATTGATAGCCCCATCAGAATTACACTGAGAGAGGGAGTATGTTGCCAAAAGGAAGGGATGCAGAGCACAGAAAAAAGAATGCATAGCTTATATGCTGAGTTTTTATGCATTTGCCAAGTAGAACATGTGAGAGTCTAGGATTGGATTCATTCCACTTTAAAAGTGCCAAATAAACTAAGAAACTCAGAGTGTGCCCAAGAAGTTAGAGTGAGACTCCATTGCTTGGTCAAAACATAATGAGAAAATGGGGAAGGGAGAATTATGCATTATAATTTTGGGAGAATTTGTTTTTATTTTTATGCTTTGATTTCTTTTTGGTTTTCTGTTGTTGAAATTTAGGCATCCTTATGTCATCAGGACAGCCCAGACAGCCATTTCTTATTTCTTGTTTTTACTGTAGTTAATGCCTAATCATGTAACTGCTTAAGAATTCTGACCTACACGTAGCCACATTTGCAGCTTCCCAACTCCTCTTCCTGGAGAAAACTTGTAACAAGTTTTCCTTTAGTTTTTTTATCTGTAGGCTTAGCAGCTTAAGGAAGCCAGATTGTCGAGCTGAAATGCCACAAATGGCCATGTGACCTCCCCTGCCAGATACCAGAGGAAGTTCAGATCCTCTGCAAGACTGATTTAGACGGGAACAGGCCAGCGTGGACCAGTACCTGAGACCCCTAGTTACCATTAGCTCATGAACATGTCATTATAATGCTAAAAATCCCCCCCACCCCCAAAAGAAAGCCACCGCTATTTTGTGTGCATGCAACACATGGAGAAATATGCTCTATACTGTGACTGTGAGTCTGGAACTCCACCCTGTTCAGGCCTACATACCTTCACTATCCCCCACTCAACTCCTTAAAACTTCCACATTTCTCACTACTCAGGGAGAAGGGGCTTTCAAAGCATGAGCTCCCCTTCTCCATTGTTGGCCACTGAATAAACCCTGATTGCCTCTCCCAGTTGTATGTTCTTTCTTCAAAGCCCATACAAAAGAAAAAAACACAGTTCACCAGTGACACTTATTTTGCTATTTGGGCTCATTATACAATCTTGGGAAAAATATATTGGTTAAAGATGTTGTATATACTTTGAGATGCAAGGTTATTAAAGATAGGAAGGGAAAAAACCTCATTTTTCAACACAACTCCTCTGACTCTAGGCGTATGAAGGTTTTTTCCCCACATACCAAGCAATTCTGCAGCAGACACCAACGCGGTGTCCTCTAATGCAATTCAACTGTGACACTATCTGTCTGGAGGTAGCCTCAGATCCCACAGGTTAAGAGCTCAGTCCCACAAACCTCTGCCCCCCAGTTGAGATGCCAGTCACAACTAGTAGATTGTCACCTATACTGACAGATTGGCTGTAAATCAGGGATTTTCATGACCCTTCCTTGGGTTTGTTTAATTTGCTAGAGCAGCTCACAGAACTCAGGGAAATACTTTACTTAACTTCTAATCATTTATTATAAAGGATATTACAAAGAATACAAATGAACAGCCAAATGGAAGAAATGCATAAGGCGAGGCATATGGGAAGGGGTGTGAAGATTTCCTGCCGTCTCTGGGCTACCCTCCAGAAACCTCCACACATTCAGCTTCCAAAAGCTCTCTAAGCCCAGTCTTTTTTGGGTTTTTATGGAGGCTTAATAGGGTAGACATGATTGATTAAATAATTGGCTATCAGTGATCAGCTCAACCTTTAGTCTTTCTCCTCCCTGGAGGCTGGGAGTGGAGTTGAAAGCTTCAACCTTCTAATCATGCCTTGGTCTTTCTGGTGACCAGGCCCCACCCTTAAGCTACCTATGGGGTTCCAGCCATCATTCAATTCATTAGCATACAACAGACACGCTTACCACTTTGGAGACTACCAGGGCTTTATCTCATTATAAATCATAATGTGACAACAATAAACTAGAATGTGAGTATTTGGTATGCTGTACTCTATGGCACTGGAGTAATAAAGTATCTTTGGACCTCCTTCAGAGACTTTCACAGGTCATAGCTCCTCACATGGTTCAAAGACAATGCAAAGGAGGAGTGGTGGTTTCCTGGGGGCAGTATCCAGAAGTGGGGATAGAACTACTCATCTTCCTGTAGCAACAGCCATATTCCTACTGACTATGGTTTGTCTGTTGAGCAACTGGCTTAAAAAGAAAAAAGGAAGTGTGGACTGCAATTGAGGTGATGATTCTGCCTCTCTCTCCACCTTCTTCCTCTTCTAATGGACAAGGTAAGACTTCATTCCTCCCTTTGTGTTTGTTCTTCTGACAATCTCCTTCTTGGCTTTTTTCCCCACTTCATCCCACAAAACACAAAGAAAAAAGAGACCCTAATCTGGTTGGTCAGAACCCCAGGAAATTTTTTGGTTCATGAATATTAGTGAGAGTGATCACGGTGTTAAAATTCTTCACACTTTCTCCTTCTGTCTGTTTGATTAACAGACCACTGCAAGACCTACATTTTTGGGATGGACTTGTCCAGATATCTCCTACTGCTTCACGTCTTCTGTGCCCAAACAACACAAAGCATGCCTACTAAATATTAAGCAATCTTTTCCAATGGATTAAATTACAGCAGTTATCACATCAAAGTTAAATGTATACTGGGACTAATTCAGTGTCTCATTTCTGTTTCATTCACCTACTTATATATTTCTATAAACACCACAGTGATTTTATTACATTGACTTGATAATGTTCTGATGGCTGGTAAGACGACTTTCCTCCTAGGCTTCTAGTGCTTGCTTTATTGGCTGCTTTTTTTGCCAAATGCATTTATTCTGCCAAATGAAAATTTAAAGTAGTTTCTGTAATTAAAAAATGCCTGTGGGGACTCTAGTTAGATTGCAGTAAATTTAAGCATTAATTTAGGGAAAATGGACATTTGATGACATTAAGTAACCTCATTCCAAAACATGGTAAGTAAAGCGTTTACTATAATATTTGCCATATAAATGCTGTATTAGTACTAGTAATTATTATTACCATAATTATTTCCATATGTTTGGATTTTGTTTTATGTTTTCAGTAAAATTTTATAAATTTTAAGATGTAGGCTATATGCCTTTCTTTTAAAATTTATTCCTGATTATTTCATAGTGAATGGAGTTTTTATTTATTTATTTTTATTTTGACGATGTGGGGTACAATTCAGGGTTAGGTATACAAATGTTCATTATGCAGGTACCCTTGTTGATGAGGTGTGCTCCTCCCTCCCCTGGCAGTTTCCCTCAACTGCCAATTCCATCCCCAGTGAATGGAGTTTTTGTTTATTTATTTATTTATTTATTATTTTTATTTATTTATTTATTTATTTTGAGTTGGAGTCTCACTCTGTCGCCCAGACTGGAGTGCAGTGGCCGCTTCCGGCCACTGCAGCCTCGACCTGCTGGGCTCCGGCGATCCTTCTGCCTCAGCCTTCCAAGTAGCTGGAACTACAGGCGCGCGCTACCAC
>CAUYQG010081054.1:0-24968 GCA_963574415.1 Tarsius wallacei | reverse complement strand
GTGTGTGTGTGTGTGTGTTCAATTGTTTTTTTGCTTTGGTTTCTGCTTTCATTGTTCTGTGCTTTAATTTTTCATGTTTTTAAAATTTTTGTCTATCTTATTTCATTCTATTTTTCTCTGTTCCCTCATTTCTGCTACTGTATCTTGAATTCAGGGGGTGCATGCACATACCCATTGCATCATCACATAGAATGGTGGTGGGGAGTGGGTTTCAGGGAACACATACCACAATCAGTAAGCATTGTGATTTGCAAGTAGTTTCTGAATCCTAACTCACCATACTATACTTATTTGACTTTCAAAACTACAAGAGACAGCATAGTTTCCCACCCCCAGTCTTGTTTCAAAATAAAACAAATCCAGAGCCTGGATCAGGGAATAGAGGATTGGGCAAACATCAGAAGTGAAAGACTCTCCCATGCCAATGAACAATGGAACTAAAGTGAAAGGCAAGCGATATGACACAAATGAGGAAAAGCCAGTGAAAAACCACAGATAATTTCAAGTGTAACAAAGAGAAAATGCCTGAAAAATCAGACCTCGGAGGCCAAACAATAAAAGTCACCAATGACTGGCCCCAGAATATGATAGAGATTAAGGAATGGATGAAAAGAGTGACTAAGACTCAAGAAAGACAAGATGCAACACTAAAATAACTGAGAACATAAATTTTGGCCATAAAAATTTCATGCAGGAAATAAATAGCAAGATGACAAGCATGGAAAGCAGAAATAATCTAGCAGAAGTAAGAATCTCAAAAATTGAAGATGAGAGCATGAAATTAACCAGATCTGTAAAAAACATAGAAAGAAAACTCAGAAAGAAAGAACAAAGCCTATAAGAGATGTGTGATTATAACAAGAGGTTGAATCTACAGCTGATTGGTATACCAGAAGAAGAAAGGAGAATGGAGAACACCTTGTAACAAGTATTGCAGGAGGTTATCCAAGAAAACTTTCCTATCTTACCAGAGATGTGACCAGTCAAACACAAGAGATACAGAGAACCCCCACAAGACATCAAATGAGAATATCAACCACTAGATGTATAGTAATTCACCTACACAAAGTAGACACAAAAGAAAAAATCCTAAAGGCAGCAAGAGAGAAAGGTCAGACTACCTACTGGGAAAAACCAATCAGAGTAGCAGCAGACCTATCAGCAGAAACACTGCAAGCAAGAAAGGAGTGGAGTTCAATACTCAAAGTCCTTAAAGAAAAATAATTGTAACTAAGAATTTCTTACCGAGCCAAGCTCAGCTTCATCAGTGATGGAGAATTAAAATCCTTCCCAGACATCCCATTACTAAGATCTTATGCAGCTTCAATGCCAGCTCTACAGGAGATAATTACAAAGGTATGACGCACAGAAGAAAAAAGAAAAGAATGACTACACACTTTCCAAGAGAACAGCAGAGCACAGAATCAATAGAGAATACATCACAACCAAAAACCTGGAAACACACACATACATCAACACCAAAGCTAAAAGAAAAGAAGCAAACAAAGAAAAAAAACTTTAAAAGAACCTCACAACAGGGATAAACAATCACATCTCAACAATCAACCTGAATATGAATGGACTAAATGCACCACTGAGAAGACAAGGAATGGCAACTGGATAAGAAGCCACGGCCCAATTATTTGCTGCATCCAGCAGACTCATCTCACTCCAAGGGACGCACACAGACTCAAAGTTAAAAAATGGAAATGAATTTCTAGGCAAATGAATCACAAAAGAGGCAGGTGTCATGATCTTAATATCACAAATAACAGCTTTTAAGCTATCAAAAATTTAAAATAGATATGGAGGGACAATACATGTGATAAAAGGTTTAATCCATCAACAAGAAATATCCATTCTAAACATATATGCACCCAACACAGGAGCATCAGCATTTAGACAGCAACTACTAAGTAAACTAAAAAATGATATTGACTCTAACACTATTATAGCAGGGAACTTGAATACCCCAGTAACAGCTCTAGATAGATCACTGAGGCAAAAAATCAACAAGGAGATTGTATCCTAAACTTGACACTTGACCAAATGGACTTAATAGATACCTACAGAATATTCCACCCAATAACCACAGAATATACATTCTTCTCATCACCACATGGAACATACTGCAAGATTGATCACATCCTTGGACATAAATCAAGCCTAAACAAATTACATAAAGTTGAAATATTGCCAGACACCTTCTCAGACCACAGTGGAATAAAAATAAATATCAACACCGACAAAATTTCCCTAAAGCCCACAAAGAAATGGACACCAAACAGTGTGATGCTGAAAAACTACTGGGTCAACACTGAAATTAAATCAGAAATTGAAAGATTCCTGGAAACATAAGAAAATGAAGAAACATCTTACCAAAACCTCTGGATGCCATGATAACAGTTCTATGAGGGGAATTTATATCTCTACGAACACCCATCAAGAAAATGAAAAGATCACAAGTCAACAGCCAAACAAATCACTGAAGGGAGTTGGAAAGAGAAGACCACCAGAACTCTAACTTTAGCAGAAGGATCCAGATCACCAAATAAGAGCCCAAATATGGTACTAGAAGACAAAAATATCATAGAAAAATCAACACCACAAAAAGCTGATTCTTTGAAAGAATTAACAAGATTGATGGACCCCTAGCCAGAAGGACCAAGAGAAAGAGAGTAATAGCCCAAATAAACACAATCACAAATACAAAAGATCAAATCACAAGCAACCCCAAAGAAACACAAATAACTGTCATAGATTAGTATACACACCTGTATGGAAACAAACTTGATAATCTAAATGAAACAGAGGACATCACACAACTTCCCCAGATTGAAACAAGAAGACATCGAGACACTAAGTAGACCAATAATAGCTAAGGAAATTGACTCTGTCATAAGAAAACTACCTCCATAAAAAGCTCTCAACCAGATGGCTTTTCATCAGAATTCTACAAAACTTATAAGGAAGAGCTGATACCAATCCTATTAAAAATATTCCAGGCAATTAAGAAAGATGGAATTCTCCCTGAATCATTTTATGAAGCTAACATCACACTGGTACCCAAACCAGGTAAAGATTGAACAAAAAGAACTACAGGCCAATATCCTTTAAGAACATAGATTCAAAAATCTTCAATAAGATTCTAGCAAATCAGATCTGAAAACTCTTCTTAAAAATCATCCACTGTGACCAAGTATGATTCATCCCCTAAATGAAGGGCTGGTTCAACATCTACAAGACCATAAATGTAATTAAATACATCAGCAGATGTAAAAACAAGAACCACATGATTATCTCATTAGATGCAGGAAAATATTTTCATAAAATCGAACATCCCTTCTTGATAAAGACCCTCAGACACCTAGGTATAGAAGGAACATACCCAAAATAGTAAGCATCATCTACAGTAACTACAGCTAGCATATTGCTAAATGGACAGAAACTGGAAACAATTCCTCTGAAAACTGGAACAAGACAAGGCTGCCCACTCTCACCCCTCTTGTTCAACATTGTGTTTCAAGTTCTAGCTAGAACAAATAGACAAGAGAAGGAGATACGGGGTATCCAAATAGGAAAAGAGGAAATCAGATTATCTCTCTCTGCTGATGATATAACACTATACCTCGAAAATTCAAAAGAATCTGCCAAAAACCTGCTTGCACTGATAAAGGCCTTTGGCAAAGTCTAGGGGTAGAAAATAACTGTGCAAAAGGCAGTTGCATTCTTATACACCAACAACAAGCAGGCAGAGAACCAAATAAAAACACAATTCCATTCACAATAGCCACACACACAAAAAAGAAATGCCTTGGCATCTTCTTAACCAGAGAAGTGAAAACACTTTTCATTGAGAACTACAATACACTGCTCAAAGAAATCCAAGAAGACACAAACAAATGGAAAAATATTCCTCTCTCATGAATAGAAAGAATCAACATTGTTAAGATGTACATCCTACCAAAGGCAATCTACAGATTCAACGGAAAATCCATTAAATTACAAACATCATTCTTCTCATACCTGGAAAAGACAATACAGAAGTTCATATAGAAACATAAACAACCATGAATACCCAAAACAATCTTTAGCAAACGAAATAAAGTAGGAGGTATCACACTTCCAGTCTTCAAACTTTACTATGAGTCTACAATAATGAAACCATTCTGGTATTCATATGACAGGCATACAGATCAACGGAACAGGATAGAGATTCCAGAAGCAAAGCCTCAATTTCTCAATCAACTAATCTTTGACAAAGCCTCCAACAAAAACCACTGGGGAGAGAAGAATCTATTCAGTAAATAGTGCTGGGGCAACTGGCTGATCTTAAGAAGAAGATTGAAACGGGACCCCAACCTATCACCATACACAAAAATTAACTCTAAATGGATCACAGGCCTAAATGTAAAACCTCAAACTATAAGAATCTTAGAAAATTCAGGATACACCCTTATGAAAACTGGAACTGGCAACTAATTCCTGATCAAAAGCCCATGTGCCCACACCATAAGAGATAAGATAGACAAACGGGACTTCATAAAACTGACAATCTTCTGCAAAGCAAAAGAAACCATCAAGAGAGTGGGGAGACAGCTCATAGAATGGGAAAAAATATTTGCCAACTATATATCTGACATAGGCTTAACATCTAGGATCTACAAGGAACTGAAATGCACTGAAAGGAAAATAACAAACAGCCCCATTAAAAAGTGGACAAAAGGCATGAATAGACACTTCTCAAAAGAAGATATATGGGCAGCCAACACACACATGAAAAAGTGCTCAGTCTCACTAATCAAGAGAAACGCAAACCAAAAGCACATTGAGATACCACCTAACCCCAGTAAGAATGGCCATCATTTATAAAACAAACAACAACAGATACTGGTGAAGGTGTGCAGAAAAAGGAATGCTTATACACTCTTAGTGGGAATGTAATATAGTGCAGCCTCTTTGGAAGACAGTGTGGTGATTATTGAAAGAACTAGAAATTAACCTTCCATATGACCCAGTAACTCCCCTATTGGGAATACACCCAGAGGAACTCAAGTGATTCTAACAATAAAATACTGCACACGCATGTTTGTTGCAGCTCTATTCACAAGAGCAAAAACATGGAACCAATGATGCTGCCCATCAAAACTGGACTAGGTTAAAAAATGTGGTACATATACACAATGGAATAATATGCAGCCATAAAGAAGGACAAACCTATGGACTTCGCAGCAACTTGGGTGGATTTAGAGTCTATCATACTCAGTGATCTATCACAGAAACAAAGAGCAGAGGTACCATATGTTGTCACTCATAAGTGGACCTTGAACAATAATCATAACACTATAAGAAAGGGAAACTGCCAGGAGAGGGTGGATGGGATTGGCAATTCAGGGAAATTGCCAAGGGAAGGTGGGGCACACCTCATCACCAAGGGTACCTGCATAATGAATAAATTTGTATACCTAACCCTAAATTGAACCCCACATCTTCAAAATAATGAAAAAAGGTATATATTCCTATAAATAAATTTATATCATATAATTTCTAATTTACATGAATATATAAATATACATGTTTGTATGTATATGTGAAGATTCATGCATAGGTTTATATGTTTGCTTCCCTTCTATATGGCAAAATACCATTGCAAAATTACGCACAGCCTTAAACTGTTACAAGTACAAACATTTCTAATTTTGATTAATATTTATATTAATGCCTCTATTTATGTTAAGTGTTCATTAATTTTTCTCAAAATATTCATGTTTATGTGTGTACGTATTTGTTTCTCATTGGGTCTTTTCATAAGTCTTATGCCTGAGATTCACCCAGACAATGGCCTGCACCATATTGTTTCTTGAGAGAAGAGAGGTTTGTTTGTTGTTGCTTTTAAAAATTTTATTTTATTTTAAAGATGTGGGCTACAATTCAGGATTAGGCATACAAGGGGTCATTGTACAGGTAAAGTTTGGGCCTCCCTTTGGTCCCCACTTCACCTGGTTTGAGATAGGTTACCCTTATTGATGTTGTGTATTCCTTCTCCCCTGGCAGTTTCCCACTAGTGCCAATCCTTTCTTATAGTATTATGTTAAATGGAGAGAAGAGGTTTTAAACATGAGACTGCAAGCATTTTTCCTTTGTCTAGTAAGAAGATCCAATTGTACAGTGGACCTGCGGTTGAGAACAGTTTTTTTTTTTGCATTTCAGGTATCTTCCACTCCTCCCTTAGTAGGAAGCACAGAGAGTTCCCTGGGTGTTAATGGGTTAATAGAGTTCCCAAAAGCTCATGAAAGCAAGTAAGATCACATGGTCCTCCATTCAATTCGAATACACTTTATACCTTCCTGAATTTCTAGGAATAACAAACACACATCTTTCTATGACCATGCACTTCTCAGATTTGCCTGAAGATGATGCTGGACAATAAGCTAGCATGCTGTAAATATAATAAGGTCATAATACATCCAGCTTAGCACCTCAGAGCTCTGTTTTCTTTCCAAGCTGTAGCATTCATGTTTAACAGAAAGGCAGAAAAAGCAAGGATTTGCAGCCAGCAAAGCTAGGTTCAAATACCAGGTCCCATGTTCCTAGGGTGGTTGCCATGTTCTAAGCATTAAGCCTCTCCTGAGCTCTCCATTTAAAACAAAAACAAAAACCCCAATACCTGCACTGCCCTTGTTTAGGGTGCCCCAAGGTAGTGGACATAAGAGTGCTTTAGAAACATAAAATTAATAGACAAGTGTTGACAGTTAATATTACAGTGCCACCTTTTAAAATGATATATTTTTCAGACAGATTCATTATGCATTATAATTATTTTTGTCTTTGTTTTTTCCCAATTCCTTTGGACTATTTCCCAGCACCAGCTCAAATTTTCTGAAGAATAGATATGCATTTGTTTCATGTTTCACACTGTTATTTAAGCAGTATTCAATCCAAAAAGATAGTCTAAGAAAACTTAAGTGATGGAAAGAAGGAGAGAAACACTTTGTTCAGTATTTATTTTTTGTTTCTCTCATCTAGTTGTTAATTTTACATTTTGTTTTAGAGGAGAAAAAACAGAAAAGAGAAGTTGAGAATTAAAAAGAAAAATGACAACTCACACATTTAAGAATGATTTTTAAAAGATTACATTTGTAAAATTAATTGATAGGTAGAAGTTGTGAATTTGCAGCATGAAAAGACAAAATTGTCAAAACAATGTCCCAAATACATGCATATCTTAGCAAAGCAAAGGTTGATTTACTTATTACAATTCAAGTAATAATTCTAGTATATTCTCATCTTTATATTTTCTTTTTCCAGGGAAAGGGAGATTATTTTTAATTGTAAAGATATGGGATACAAATCAGGACTAGGTACATAAATTGTATGTGTGCAAGTGAAGCTTGGGTTCCAAACTAGTCCTCACTTCCCCTGGTTTGAGGTCAGTTACCCTTAGTGATGTTACGTGCCCCTCCCCCATCCCCTAGCAGTAGCCCACTACTGCCAATCCCTCTTGCAGTATTGTGGTAAATGTTGAAGACCCACTTATGTTTGAGAACATATGGTATTCACTTCTTTGTTTCTGTGGTAGATCACTGAGTATAATAGACTCTAAATCCATTCAAGTTGCTGTAAAGTCCATAATTCTGTCTTTTATGGCTGCACATAGTACTCCATTGTGTATATGTATCACATTTTCTGTATCCAGTCCACTTTCGATGGGCAGCAGGGTTGGCTCCATGTTTTTTTTATTGTAAATAGTGCTGCAATAAACATATGTGTGCAAGAATCTATTTTGTAGAATGATTTGAGTTTCTCCAGGTATATTCCCAGAAGGGGGATTGCCGGGTCATATGGAAGGCCAATTTCTAGTTCTTTTAAAAATTGCTACACTGTTTTCCATAGAAGTTGAATTAGTTTGCACCCTCACCAACAGTGTAGACACATCCTCATTAGCATCTGTCACTTTTTGTTTTATTAATAATGGCCATTTACACTGGAGTTAGGTGGTATCTCAATGTGTTTTTGATTTGCATTTCACTGATGATTAGTGAGGCTGAGCATTTTTTCATGTCTGTTGACTGTATGTCTTCTTTTGAGAAGTGTCTATTCTTGTTTTTGCCCACTTTTTATTGTGACTGCTAGCAGCCATCTTGAAGACAGACTCCATTTAGGATTAAAGACATAGCAAAGAAAACAGAGCAGAGAAGAGATAAATGGAGTATTATTTGTAATATTGTCCAGCTACCAAGTTCAGCCTCAAAGGAGCCTACTTTTGGGTTTTTCAATTACATGAGCCTAAGAATATATACTGAGCAGTAGACACTGAAATAGCCATCCTGGTTGCACATTATCTTTATTAGTTAAATGTTCATTCTAATTGGTTAATACTCATGCTATGTTTGTTGTTAAATATTTTTAATATCATTCTTGTATGTGCCAATAATCATCCTTTATTATTAAGCTGGTTTCAATAATGTTTGTTTGTTTGTTGTTCTGTCTTCATCTACAGCATATTCAATGATACCTCTAGGATACAAATTTTTTCAATGTATAAGAGAAGTTTTCATATCTAGCACAGTGAGAATCACTCACTAGTCAGTTAGTCAAAACAGTCAGCCAAATAATAATACCTAGTATTTATTTAGTATTCCATAGTGGGCAGGCCTATGCAAAACTACAGTCAAAGTCCTAAGAATCTGATAGGCCAAAGAAAGAGGCTGACATACCCAGTTTCTCAGAAAGAACCATTTAATAGGGAATAATGAGCAGAAGCTATAATTAAGAGAAGTCATATCTGTGTCTTAGGCAGCAGTAAGACTAGATAGTAGATCCCTGAGCCAATACCCCCCAGACTTATTTACCATGTTTCCCTATGGCTTATATGTCATAGGGAAAGGGTGATTTCATAGAGATGTATATGACAATTGAAGTACAATAACATCAAGTTTTTTTTTTAATCTAAGGCCAAGATTCATGATTTGTACCTGCTTTTACACAAGGAACTGTAGATAAGTGGGAAATCTTAGAGACCTTCTGGGAACTGGGGTTAATTATGTGGATTAGCATGCATGATGAAGTTGCTTTGGCTTCCTCACTGAATAACTGCCATGAGTTCAGACACAATTCCAAGTTTTTATATACATCAACCTCCTAAAAGTTGTTACTATCACCATTTTAGAGGTAAGAAAATGAAGACCCAGAAAGATTAAATAATGTGTTGAAGGCCACATTATAAACAATTAGAAGAGCTGGAACTTAAACTCAAAATTTCTGGCTCCAGAGCCCATGATTTTATTCACCATACTATAACACCTATACTTTAAAGGGTGCTTGACAAAGTGAGGAATCATAAAAAATATATGTACTTTAAATATTTTGTTTTAACTTAAAACATAATAAGTGAACATTCATTTGCCATTTTGGAAGAAGTGTATGTAGAAACTGCCTTATTATTACTACTTGTTTCTGCTTCTTCCTGGGCAAACAACGAAACCACATTTTTCCAGCTTGACTTTCAGTAAATTTTAACGATGTGCCTGAATTATAGCTCATGAGATGTAAACTCAAGTGATGTGATCACTTCCTAGATCTTGCACACCCACAAGAATCTCTACGTGGGATCCTTCATGTTCTCTTACCTTCTATGGATTGATGCATTAGAGCACAGCCACCTTGGAAGCCATATGTTGAAAATATCAGAGTCAAAGATGGAAGTAACCTGGTGCTCATCAATAGGTAATACCCATTTTAGACTTGACATAACAGAAAAATGCATGTTGTATTAAGCCATTGAGATTTAGGGATTTGTCTAGTAGAGCAGCTAGTGTTGTCTTCACAAGTTAGTGATTGTGGAAATTAATTAGTACTTTTTCTTTAAGTATGTTTTTAAATGAGTACCACCTTTTTAACTTAGATCAAATCTCTATTATGTTGGTGTTTCCTATGTAGTTTCTTTAAAAAGGACTATTTTAATTGCTCATAAAACAACATGAGTGCAAAATTCTTCTAAAGTATTGTGACTTTTACCCAAATTTTACAGTTGTCTCATCTTCATTTAATTTAATTTATAGTGACTCATTTGCCTTGATTTTATCCAGTACATTCAATTTAGCTTTCCTAGGAAAAATTCCTTTTCCATACTCATATTTCTTATGTTTATATAATATTTAGTTAGATTACATAAATACATTAAGTACTGTTGACATAAACTAGTTTGGAAACCTATTATAGGTACAGAAATGCCAGGGGACTCCAGAGAAAATCAGCAATGAGCATTCATCTTTCTGTGGACATCAGTCAATAATAAAGGTGGAATGATAAAGTGTTCTTACTCTGATGAATTCATTCATGGAGACTGATCAACTGAATAAAATTTAGTTCAATTTGCTTATTTTTTAACTTAGAGATTTTTCATATATATTTGCATGTAAAACTTTTCTATAGTTTTTTAATATTTTTGTCGTTTATATATCCAGGTCCTAATGATGAGGTTGTGCTAATTTTATAGAATGAAATTGATAGTACCATTTATTCCTATATAATTTACACAGCATAAGAAGAAACTCTATAAATAAAATAATCGATCTTGGGATCTCTTTTGAAGGCAATTCTTTTATACTATGATTGTTGTTCTATTCAGATTGTCCACTTATTGAGTCAGTTTTAGAAAAGTGTCTTCTCAGATTAGCATCTACTTACTTCATCTGAGAGGTTTCCAAATATATTAGCATACAGTCAAGCATAAATTCTTTTCCAGGTTTTTTACTTTTAATTATGAAAATTGTTGCTGGACTCAGTGGCTCAGCCTGTAATCCTGCACCTTGGGAGGCCAAGGTGAGTGAATTGCCTGAGCCTGCAGGTTCGAGACCCGCCTTGGCAACTTGGCAAGACCTCATCTCTACAATAAATTAAAAAAATTAGCCGAATGTGATAGCATCTATCATCATAATTCCTTACAGTATCAAGTATTATTCAATGAGTGTGTGAAGCCATCTTGCTTATTAACTATGTGGAATAAATGCCTTAGATTGAGTCTGAGGACAGGTCTACTATAATTGGGGTGGACTTTTTAGTAGTCTGACAATTTACGATTCACTGATTTCCAGCAACTTGGAAGGCTGAGGCGGAAGGATCGCCAGAGCCCAGCGGGTCGAGGCTGCAGTGACCAGGAGCGACCACTGCACTCCAGTCTGGGTGACAGAGTGAGACTCCAACTCAAAAAAAAAAAAAAAAAGAAAATTGTCTTAGTCTGTTTTGTGTTGCTATAACAGAATACCTAACACTGGTTAACTTATAAAGAAAAGAAGTTTACTTAGCTCAAGGTCTTGCAAGCTGAAAAGTTCAAGGGGATGGACTGGCTTCGGGCACGGTTTTTGCACTACATCATAACACGGCAGAGGAGGTCAAAGGGGAAGCAAATGCACATAAAGTGGTGACACCTGAAGGATGCCCTAGATCTCTCTCTCTCTCTCTCTCTCTCAGAAATGAATACATTCCTATAGGAACCAACCCAGTCTCATCAGAGTGAGAACTCACTCACTACCTTGAGAATGGTACCAAGCCACTCATGAGGGCTCCACCTTCGTGATTCAAACAATTCCTAATAGGCTATGCCTCCCAAGACTTTCACCCAAAGGGCCAAATCTCAAAATAAGTTTTGATAAGGACAAACTATACCCAAACACTATCAGACATGCTTAAACATACATAAAGTAGTATAATGAACTCTTGAGTACCCATTACCCCGTTTCAAAAGTGATCAACATTTTTGTCAATATTCCTTCACCTATTCCCCTGTTACTTGTTTAAAGTGGAGCACTGTATTTTAAAACAAATCTCAGATTTCATATTATCTCACTCATTTTAGTAATTCCTCTTACATAAAAGAATTGTTTTATAGTATAAAAGTTTAACCTAGCCAGGTGTGGTGATAGTCCTAGCTACATGGGAGGCTAAGTAAGAGTATCACTTGAGCTCAGGAGTTCAAGGCTGCAGTAAGCCATGATCAGGCCACTGGACTCTGGCATGGGTGGCAAAGTAAGATTCTGTCTCAAAAGTGAAAGAATGGAAAAAAGTTTAACATTTTCTATGCCTATAAGTTTACTTCATTTTAAATTTTTTTCTTTTTTTTTCTTTCTATTTTCCCAAGGTTTTCTTGAACAAAGATACTGGTTTCTCAATGAGTCGTCTCTTGACTTAATATATTATTTATTCTATAGTGTTTCAGTTTTCTAATTCAGAGATTTCTGTTAATAGTTTAATTTTCATTCTTACTGTTCTCCTTAAAATAGTTCATCTTTCTTTTCTCAGATTGAATGCTTGCTTGCTGAATAATGAATTCCTTTGAGAACAATTTGCTTCTGAATACACCTTTGTCCTCCTTCCTTATGATATTCTCATCTTCCATATTTTTTTTCTTTGAGTTGGAATCTCACTCTGTCACCCAGGCTGGAGTGCAGTGGCATACTCATGGCTACCACAGCCTAGACCTGCTGGACTCAGTCAGTCCTTCCACCTCAGTCTTCCAAGTAGCTGGAACTACAGGTGCACACCACCATACCTAGTTAATTTTCTGATTTATTGTAGAGATGAGGTCTCACCAAGTTTCCCATGCTGGTCTCAAACCCATGGACTCAGGCAATCCTCTCACCTCAGACTACCAAAGTGTTGGGAGTATAGGCATGAACCACCACACCTGGCCTCCACATTTTTAAATAAGCTATAATTGTGGGTTTTAGTTTCAACTTTAAGTCATTAATTATTTAATTTGTTGCTTTTTTCCTCATTACTAAATCCATACAAGTTTTTGTTTAAAAGTTTATTTTAATATTGCAAGCATTTATTTCCTTACCAACTTCTATGTTCTAGCATGTATTTTTCTAATAATACTATATATTATTATTAGCAAATTATTTTAAAATTATGTATATATATGTTTACTTTAAAGAATTGTTTTCAAGAATTATTCAGTTTTGCAACTCTGTTTATAATTAATCAGTTAGACATTATTTAATATGTTTCGGCACACTCCACCAAGTCTAATAGTATCACTTTCCCAATCTTGAATTCTTCATTTTGATACACGTCTTTGTCATCTGGTTCACAATTTTAAGAATCTTCTTGTCAAAATGACATTATAAGTATATATTTTGAGGTTTTCTACTTTGCTCTGATATATAATTAATAAAATATAGAAGGAAAAAATTGGAAAGCAGGAAGATGGCAGTGGTCCCAGTCAGACTATGTGAGTCCCAGTGTGAGAGAGTGAGTGTTTGAAAAATTTTGCATATGTGTTGGTGAGTAAGTGGGTGTGTGTGTGGCTGACTGAATGGGAACTTGGGAGCAGTGTTCAGGGCTCACTTGGTAAGCTCACTAATGCCACAGCTGCTCTGCTTGTTCCCTAGCACTTCCCAGGCTACAGAATTTGAACATAATTTTTGAAAAAATCAACAAAGTCCTTCCCAGGAAGAAGTTGCTGGGAGAGACTGCTGGTTTCAGTTGCTGCCTCACCACTGCAGTGGCTGCAGGGGGAGCACAGTGAGGGAGACCAGAAGAAGTGCTTCACTGGAGAAGATAAAAGAGTCACCCTGCCACCATCTTGAAAATGGGGCAGGAAAGTGCTCTGGCTTTCTCACCATGGAGATACAGACCCACTTTCTGTGACCAGTGAATTAACTACTCAGGGGTTGATTGTGACCCAGAGGGAACGTCCTGAAAGCTCAAACTCAGGAGGGACAGGAGGGTTGATTTTCAGGTGCCACAACCTCTACCCTGATTCAGCCACAGGACAAAAGGTGTGGCCAGAAAAGGACAAGGAAGAGCTCCAAAGGGATTAGTGGTGAATCCCGGACTGACTAAACTCCCTTAATCCTCTGAACATCAGACCCACATGGCTACACAACCCAGGCAGAATCTGGACCTCATCCACAATTGGAGGACTCTACTACAGAGTAAGACTGGCTGAGGAGTTCCCCTACCCTTACCTGGAGAAGAAACAACCCAACACCTCCCCACAGGAGGGGGTCATCCTGACCACATGAAAGTGGGAAGGGAGGACTGAAGCTCCCCACCCCGACCACCCCCTCCTCTTGCTTAGGCATTGGGAAGATTGTGAAATCTGCAGGAGAAAGCAGAGGGACTTGCTGGGAGGAAAAATTACTCAACCAACCACAAGAGGGCAGGGTTTTTTTTGTTTGCTTTTTTGCTTGTTTTTAAAATATTTTTTGGCATTTTTTCCCTTCTGCATGAATGTGTATGTGAGGGTTTGATCTTTATCCCCCAACCTTCTTTCTCTTTTTCCTTTCTTTCTTTTTTTTTCTATTTATGTGTGTACATGAATGATTGAGTGTTCATATTTCAGGGTTTTTTTTTAACTTTTGCTTTTTTTGTCCTCTTTTTTAAGTTTAATGTGCATGTGAATATATGTGTGAAGGTTCAATTTGAATTCCTTTTTATCTTTTCTTTTTTTCTCTTTTTCTTCTCCTTTCATTTTGTGTGGGGCATGTTTGTGTGTTTGGTTTTCCTGGATTTTTGTTGTTGTTGTTGTTGTTTGTTTTGGGTCTTCTTTTGCTTTGTTGCTTTTCCAGTTTGTTTTGGTGTGTGTGTGTGTGTGTGTGTGTGTGTGTGTGTGTGTGTGGTGTGTGTGTGTGCGTGTGTGTGCTAGTATTTGTGTCTTTAATTTTTCCTTGCCTTGGTTTCCACTTTTGTTGTTCTGTGTTTTTCTTTTTCAAATTTATGTTCACCTTATTTCATTCTACTTTCTCTGTTCTCCTCATTGCTCTTACTTTGCGTTGGACTCAGGGGATACACACATGTACCCATTGCATCATCATATAGAGTGGTGGTGAGGAGTGAGTCTCAGGGAACCCATACTGCAATCAGTGGGCATTGTGATTTGCAAGTAGATTCTGAATCCTAGCTCTCACCAACCTATACCTTATTAGACTCTCAAAACTATAAGAGATGGCAAAGCTTCCCACACCCAGCCTTGTTTCAAAAATAGAACATTTCAGAGTCCTGATCAAGGAAGAATAGAGGGCTGAGAAAACATCAGAAGTGAAAGCCTCTCCCATTGCCACTGAATAACAAAACTAAAGAGAAAAGAATGAGATCTATCACAAATGAGGAAAAATCAATGGAAGAGCACAGGTAATTCCCAATGTAAAAAAGAGAATATGCCTGAAAAGCTGGGCCTGAGAGCCAAAACAATGGAAGTCACCAATTAATGGTCTTAGAATACAACAGGGAAGAAGAAATGGATGAAAAGAGTGAATAAGACTCAAGAAAGACAAGATGCAAAACTGAAGGAACATGTAACAAATATATTGGCCATAAAAATTTCATCCAGGAATAAATAACAAGATGATAAGCATGGAAAGCAGAATTAATTGAGCAGAAGAAAGAATCTCAGGACTTGAAGACCAAAGCATGGAATTAACCCAATCTGTAAAAAAATAGAAAGAAAACTCAGAAAGAAAGAACAAAGTATCCAAGAGATATGTAATTATATTAAGTGGCAGAACCTACACCAGATTGGTATCCCAGAAAAAGAAAGGGAAATGGAGAACACCTTGGAACAAGTATTCCAGGAGGTTATCCAAGAAAACTTTCCCTATCTCACCAGAGATGTGACCATCCAAACACAAGAGATACAGAGAACCCCACAAGACATCAAATGAGATGACCAACTTGGAGACAAATAGTACTTCATCTACACAAAGTAGGTACAAAAGAAAAAATTCTAAAGGCAGCAAAAGAGAAAGGTCAGACTACTTACTGAGGAAAACCAATCAGAATAGCAGCAGACCTTTCATCAGAAATACAAGTAGATGGGACTGGAGTCCAATATTCAAAGTACTCAAAGATAAATGATTTCAACCAAGAATTTCCTACCCACCCAACTCAGATTCATTAGTGATGGAGAATTAAAATTCTTCCCAGACGTCCAATCCCTAAGAGATTATGCAGCTTCCAGACCAGCTCTACAGGAGATGCTGAAGCACAGAACAAAGAGGAGAAAAAAGAATGACCACACACTTCCCAAGAGAACAGAACACAGAATCAACAGAGAATACATCACAACTGCAAACTTGAAAACACACACACACACACACACACACACAGAGAGAGAGAGAGAGAGAGAGAGAGAGAGAGAGAGAGAGAGAGAAAGAGAGAGATATCAGTGTAAAAGCTAAAAGAATACAAACATAAAAAAGAAAAAACTTTATAAGAACTTGATGAGGATAAACAATCACATTTTAATAGTCAACCTGAATGTGAGTGGATGAAATACACTACTGAAAAGACACAGAATGACAAACTGAATAAAAACCTATGACCCAATAATTTGCTGCACCCAGGAAACTCATCTCAAAACAAGGGATGCACACAGACTCAAAGTTAGAGGATGGAAAATGAGTTTTCCAGTGAATGGATCACAAAGGAAGACAGGAGTCACAGTCTTAATATCAAACAAAACAATCTTTAGGCTCTCAAAAGTTAAAAAAAGATACAAAAAGACACTACATAATGACAAAAAGTTCAATCCATCAACAAACAATAGCTATTCTCAACACATATGCACCCAACACAAGCACATCAGCATTTATAAAGTAATTACTAAGTAAAATTAAAAAGACATTGATATATTGACTCTAACACTATCATAGCAGGGGACTCAAACATCCCACTAACAATCCTAGATTGATAACTGAGGCAAAAAATCAACAAAGAGATCCAGAACCTCAACCTGACTCTTGATCAAATGGATTTAGTAGATATCTTCAGAATACTCCACCCAAAAAACAAAGAACATACATTCTAATCATCACCATATGGGATATACCACAAGACTGATCACAGTCATAAACAAAGCATAAATAAATTTCATAAGATCAAAGTACTCCATGCACCTACTCAGACCACAGTTTAATAAACATAAATATCAACACCAACAAAATTCCCCTAACACCCACAAAGACATGGTCACTAAACAGCATGCTGCTGAATGACCACTGGATCAACACAAGAATCAAAAAAATAATTAAAATATTCCTAGAAACAACTGACAACAAAGAAACTTCTTATCAAAACCTCTAGGATGCCATGAGATCAGCTCTAGGAGAGGAATTTATATCTGTATGAACACATATCAAGAAAATGGAAATATTACAAATTAACTGCCTAACAAATCACCTCAGGGAGTTTGGAGGACAAGTCCACCAAATCCCTAACTTTAGCAGAAGAATCCAGATCACCAGAGTAAAGGCCCTCATACAGTACACAGAAGACAAAAATATCATAGAAAGAAATCAACAAAATAAAAAACCGGTTCTTTTAATTTTGTGGGATGGGATCCCCGATTGACTCTCAGACTCTAGTTCTGGGACTCACTACTATTTAACCATCTCCAGTATCCAGTCCGAGGATGAGGCTGATTATTACTCCCAGCCCTGGGGTAGTGCACATTGACACAGGCAGACGAGAAGTGAAACAGAAGACTCAACCTGCTCAGGGGCTTGTTCTGTGACAATTTTCAGACAATTCTGAAAAGATTGATGGACACCTTGCCAGAATGACCGAGAAAAAGGGAGAAAAAGACCAAAAAAACACAATCAGAAATATTTAAAAAATCTAATCACAACTAACCCCAAAGAAATACAAAAGGTTACTATGCACACGATAAAAAAAACTTGATAACATAAATGAAATGAAGGACTTTCTGACATCACACAATCTCCCATGGTTGAAACAAGAAGACATTGAGACACTAAATAGACCAATAACAACCCGGAAAATTGACTCTGTCATTAAAAAACTATCTGGAACAGAAAGTTTCCTGCAGAATTCTACAAAAGTTACATGGAGGAGATAACACAAATCCTACTGAACGTATTCCAGACAATAGAGAAAGAAAGAAATTCTCCCTAAATCATTTTATGATGGTAACATCACATTGATACAGAAACGGGTAAAGATCCAATAAAAAAAGGGAGAAAACTACAGGCCAATATCACTAGTGAACATAGATGCAAAAATTTTCAACATGATTCTATCAAATTGTATCCAACAATACATTTCAAAAATCATCCACTATGACCAAGTAGGCGTCATCCCCAGGATGCAGGACTGGTTCAACAGCTGCAAGACCATAAATGTAAGTAAATACACCAACAGATGTAAAAACAAAAGCTACATGATTATATCATTAGATGCAGAAAAAGTTTTTGACAAATCCAGCATCCTTCTTGATAAAAACCCCCAAACACCTAGGTATAGAAGAAACATGCCTGAAAATATTAAGTGCCATCTATGATAAACCCACAGTCAGCATATTGCTAAATGGACAGAAACTGGAAACACTTTCCTAGAAAACCAGAAAAAAAGACAAGGTTGTTCACCCCTCTTGTTCAACACTGTGTTGGAAGTCCTAGCTAGAGCAATTAGACAAGAGAAGGAAATCAGGGATATCCAGATAGGAAAAGAGGAGGTTAAGTTATCCCTCTTTGCTGACAATATGATACTATACCCCCAAAACCCAAGAGAATCTGTTAAAAACCTGCTTTCACTGATAAAGCACTTTTTTCCCTACTTCAAAGGAAGGGGGCCAGCTGCACTGGCCTTGGCTTTAGCACATGCGGGTAACCAGGGAGCATTTCAGTGTCATCATAATATTTGTCTTTAATTTTTCTAAAATATTAGAAACACTGAAGGGAAAATTGAGAATAGAGGTATTTTATATAGGTGATTCCAAGTAGAGGTTATGGATATGTAACATATTTTAAAATTTGAAAATTGTCACAGAATAAGCTCCTGAGCAGGCTGAGGCTTCTGTTTCACTTCTTGTTTGCCTGTGTCACTGTGAGAAGTGCCACTGCCCCACAGCTGGGAGTAATAATCAGCCTTATCCCCAGACTGGATACTGGAGATGGCTAAATAGTAGTGAGCCCCAGAACTGGAGTCTGAGAGGCAATTGGGGATCCCATCTCACTTACTGGCTTCCAGCACTGTTGACACACATCTTGTACTAAGGAACTTTTCCTGGTAGCTGCTGCCACCATCAATGTCATAGTTGCTGTGCTCACAGCTCAGAGCACAGGTGAGCTTGGCCAAGAGGCAAGATGCAGAAGGCGTGTGAGTGCACAGGCTGGGAGAGGACCCTGGAAACACAGGCATCTATTAAGTCCTGTAGGAAGGAAGGAGGGAAGGACAGTTCTGACATAGGTTTGAGAGGTGATGTCAGAGAGCTGGGCATCAGGATGCTGGGCATCACCATCCTGACCTGTATAATGAAGCAGGAGGAAAAGGAGGAGGAGTGGGGATCAGGTCATGGTGCAGACATCCAAGTGCTCTGTGAGGTTTACATGCTGCAGGTCTCTCATCCTCCCAGTAGAGAAAGGGGCCCTTCATGCAGATGTGCTCCTCTTCTTTTGCCCAACTCAGCCCTCCCTGAGTCTGTGTGCAGCCCCAATGATTGGGTGTTATTTTGGGGAGGGATAAACCTGAGCTGGGCATGCCCTCTGGCTCCCAAGGGCACAGAGAGGACCCAGCTGCTGGGCCCAGTGAGCCTGAGTAGAGACCAGACCCAGGTATCTTTTTTTCAGCTGAGAACCCTGCAGAGACTGGATTTGCACTCTCCAATTGGCTCCCAAACAAGAGATAGCCACTAGGAGTCAGGTGCAGAGATTACAGGAGTTAAGGTTAGAAAGAGATGCTCAGTTAACTCAGGCATAAATAAAGGCACATTAAGTCACTGACTAGAACAGGCAACAACCAGCTCTAGGAGACTTGGCATGCCACTTTGCAGAAGTGAGTGGAAAATTGTTGCTTATGGCATGGATCCACATGAGGGAGCCCACAGTGAATGGAACCCACAGAAGTGGGATCTCACAGAGACATCAGACTCCCTAGAAGAGGAGGAAATAGAGGTGACAGAGGAGGTAGAAGAGCTGTGGAGGCAAGGACTTTCCCAGTGAAGATTCAGAAAATAAAGACACAGTAGGAGCAGCTGGATGGCCACAACTCAAGGTGCCTTTCCCCACCCCACAGTATTTGCACATGAGCTTGCACCCCACATACTTCAGCCAAGCTGAGAGCTGGCAGTAAAATTCAGGCAGAAGGGAAGGGAAAGCCTACTGGGCTAGATTCTAAGGTTATGGGATCCTGGAGCTGATGGCACAGTGCTATCAGGAAGCGAGTTGATAAAGATAGCTTTGGTTACCAACCACTCCTCCTTGAAACAGTTTATGTATGAAGTGGGCAGCAAGAGGAGAACATATCACTCCTAACACAGTTCTTCCTGGCAGATGTTGGGCTGCTGGGCCAAATGGGGGCTCTTCTATCCTCCCTCCTTGGTGGAACACCATGGAGGAGCTTCAGAATTACCACCAGGATTTGGAGCATCTATTATAGGACAGAACAGGATGGTTAAGAGCTGTGCAGCTAGAGATGAGGGGCCATGCCCTACTGTGCAGAGAGCACCTTAATGACTCCACTAATGAAACTGCCCAGGAAGTAGGCTGGATCCCTAAAACCCTGTGCTCTAACCCCACTACCCTCACTGCTAATGAGCGTTGTGGAAAACACGACTCTAAAACAGAAGCAGGGATTTCCAGCAAGATGGCTATGGGACAGGTAGGACTGTGAGAGTCTCCTCAAAAGTGAGTGTCCATAAAGACTCCCTGCATCAGTGGGTATGTGACGGTGAGTGAGTAATAGTCCATCTGAGGGGAGACTTGGGTTCATGTACCCAGGGTTCTCCTCCAGAGGTGACTGCAACTCCCCAGTTCCCTGAGATTGGAGACGCAGGCACACAGGATCATCTGCCATTCTTGGGACTCTCCTGAGAGGAGGCAGCAGAGAACAGCCACCCCTCAGCACTGGTGCCTGGCCTGTGCCCTCAATAACAGCAGCAGACCTGGCCCAAGAAGGCAGGTAGTAGAAATCTGGAATAAAACTCCAATGCTGGTAATAAGATGCTGATGTGCACCTCAGTCCTGGACCAGGGAGAGATTTACCCTGCCCAGCTCTTCCCAGCCTCCATCTTGGGACCTAGAAGCTACTATCTCATCAGACTCACAGAAGACTTTCCTGCACTCTGGAACAATCACAGACACATCAGATCTGAGTGGGAGACTTGAGAGCAGCAACGGTGAGTAAGATGAGTCTGGTTCTAATCCATTCTACTCCCACAGAAGTCTGTGGGGTATCTGACCCATGATGAAAGCAACCCTATCTGCCTGTGCTCAGAGAAGAGTGAAGGGTCTGGACACCAGAGCTGCTCCCTAAGGTGGAGGCCTGAAAGGAACCTGGGCTCACAGAAATTGCCAGAGGGTGAGGTTTTTTTTCTTTTCTTTTTTCTTGTTTGTCTTCTGTTTTAGTTTCAGATTTTCTACCCTTCTCTCTTCTATTTTTTTTTTTTTATTTTTAGTTGGTGCTTGACTTTTTTTTTTAATTGTGATATTGAGGGGTACATTTAAGGGTTAGGTACACAAATATGTCTCATTCAGGCACCCTTGTTTGTAAGAAGTGTCCCCCCATCCTCAGACAGGTATTTACTGCCATTAATTGCTTCCCCTATCCCTCTTTTTGTTTGTTTTTATACTTGCTTTGCTTCTGTTATTTTATTTTATTTTGTTTTTAGATTTTCTGTTTATGTATGGGTATTTTTGATGGTGAGTACACTAACAGGGTGTGGGCTTGTTTGCTTGTCTGTATGATCGTCTGTATGCTTTTGTCTTCTTTGTTTTTTCTCACTTTGTCTCTCTATTTGTTAGTTTGTATGACTGTCTGCTTTCCCTCTTCTCCTTCTCTCTCTCATCCTTCCTTTCATCTTCCTCTTTCTTTTTTCCATTCTCTTCTCATTTCTTATCTCATTTTGTTTTCACAGGCAAACAGACAGCTCCACTACATGAACTGATTGTAAGGCAGTGGGAAGTGGGTTACAGGGAGTCCACACACCTGGTAAGCAGATCATGGGATCTGCAGGTAACTTCTGAATCACAGCTCCCCCCTCAATTGAATCTCACAACTGCAAAAAGCACTGGCCTCTGCCTCTAGTCCAGCTTCAGAATAGAACAAAACCAGAACATCTACATAAGGAAGAATAGGAGATTGAGCAAACAGAAATAAAAGCTATTCCACAACCACTGAACAACAGAATTAAAGAAGAGGTTAAGGGGGGGGGGACTGGGGGGATGAAAACCTACACAAATGAATAAAACCAAAGGAAGAATATGAGTATCACACGGACCCCTGGGAGGTCAATCACTGAGAATACAAACTCTGGAACTCAAACACCGAAGAACCCCCAGAATGGCTGGTCTCAAACCACTAACCCAGATGTCAAGATACTAACAGAGAATAAATAGAAATGAGGAGAGAGAAGAAGAAAGAATGAAGCAGTAGATAACTGAGATAACAGCAATGAAGAATACAGTGAAGGAAATAAACAACAAACTGATTAACATGGGAAGCAGAATTAACTAAGCAGAAGAAAGAATCTCAGAGATAGAGGACCAAAATATGGAATGAATCCAAGCTGTTAAAAACATAGAAAAGAACTTAAAAAGACGGAACAAAACCTGCAATAGATGAGTAATTATTTCAAGAGACTGAATCTAAGATTAATTGGAATCCCTGAGGCAGATAGAGAGGCAGAGACTTCCCTGGAACAAAACTTCTATGAAATTATCCAAGAAAACTTCCCTCATCTCATTAGTGACATGACCATTCAAACACAAGCTATTCTGAGAACCCCTGCAAGACAACAAGTGAGAAGACTAACTGTTAGACACATAGTAATTTGTTAAAACAAAGCAGGTATGAAAGAAAAAATTCTAAAGGTAGCAAGAGTGAAAGGTCAGACTACCTACAGGGAAGACCAATTAGAATAGTAGCAGACTTATCTATAGAAACACTTCAGGCTAGGAGAGCATAAAGCCCAATCTTCAAAGTTCTCAAATATAAATAATTTCAACCAATAATTACCTACCCAGCTAAGTCTCATCAGGGATGGAAAATTGAAATCCTTCCCTGTCATTCAATCCCTAAGAAGTGATGTTGCCTCTAGACCAGCTCTAAGAGAAATAATTAAGAAAGTATTAAACACAGAAGAAAGAGAAAAAAACACAACAACCTTCCCAGGAATGCAGGAGAAAGATTGAAAACACATAAATCAACCCAAAAATCAAAAGAAAGACAACAAACAAACAGCAGCAACAACAAAAAACTCTATGAGAACCTAACGATAAGGATAACCTCTCACATTTCAATAATTAGCCTGAACAGGAACAGACTAAATGCACTACTCAAAAGTCACAGAACAGCAAAATGGATAAAATATCATGAGGCAAAAATATGTTGTCTCCAAGATACTCATCTCACCAGAAAGGACACTCACAGATTCAAAGTAAGAGGATGGGAAACACAATTCCAGGTAACAGAACACAAAAGAAGGCAGGAATCTTGATGTCAATATCAGACACAATACCGTTTAAGCTATTATAAATTAGAAAAGACATGGAAGTTCACTACATTATGATAAAATGCTCAGTTCATCCACAAGAAATATCCTTCCTAAACATATATTCACCCAACATAAGAGCAACAACATTCATAAAGCAGCTCCTAGGTAAACTTAAAAAGGAATAGACTCTAACACTATCTTAACTTGTTACTTACTATGCCACTCATAACCCTAGACAGATCATCAAGACAAAAAAATCAGCAAGGAGTTCTGGAACCTCAATGTGATCCTTGACCAAATGGACTTAATTGATACCTACAGAACACTCCACCCAACTAACATGGGACATACATCCTACTCATCACCACATGGAATGTACTCTAAGATTGACCACATCCTCGGCCATAAATCAATCATAAACAAATTCCATAAGATTGAAATACTGCCATGCACTTTTTCAGACCACAGTGGAATAAAAATAAATATGAACACCAGCAAAGTTTCCCCCAAACCCACAAAGACACTAAACACCATGATGCTAAACAAATCCTGTGTCAGCATAGAAATCAAAACAGAGATTAAAAGATACCTGGAAACAAACGAAAATGAAGAAACATCTTACCAAAACCTCTGGGATGCCATGAAAGCAGTACTATGAGGGGAATTCGTATCTCTACTAACACATATGAAGAAAATGGAAAGATCACAAGTTAACAGCCTAACAAATAATCTAAGGAAACTGAAAAGGCAAGACCACCAAAGCCCTAACTTCAGCAAAAGAATTTAGGTCACTAAAATAAAAGCTCAAATTCAGGACATAGAAGACAAAAAGATAATACAAAAAAATCATGAAACAAAAAACTGGTTCATTGAGAGGATAAATAAGATTGATGGACCCCTATCTAGTCTGACCAAGAAAAAGAGAGAAAAAGTCCAAATAAACCCAATAGAAATGCAAAAGATCAAGTCACAACTGACCCCGAAGAAATACAAAAGATTATCAGAGATTACTATGCACAATTGTATGGAAACAAACTTAAAAAACTAAAGGAAATGGAGGACTTTCTGACAATACACACCTCCCAAGGTTGAAAGAAAATAGACCAATAACAATCCAGGAAATTGACGATGTCATAAGAGAACTACATGCAAAAAAACCCCCAAAAAACTAAAAAACCCTGGACCAGATGACTTTCTGGCAGAATTCTAAAAACCACACAAGGAGGAAGTGATACCAAATCTATTGAAAGTATTCCAGGCAATTGAGAAATATAAAACTATCCCCACATCATTTTATGGTGCTAACATCAAATTGATAACCAAACCAGGTAAAGATCCAACCAAGAAAGAGAACTACAGGCCAATATCTTTCATGAAAAGAGATAATAAAATTCTCAACAAGATTCAAGCAAACCGGATTCAGCAACACATCTTAAAAATCATCCTCCATGACCAAGTAGGATTCATCTCTGGGATGCAGGACTGGTTCAACTTTGCCAGAACATACATAAAC
>CAUYQG010081046.1:0-21717 GCA_963574415.1 Tarsius wallacei | reverse complement strand
AGCCGGGCTCAGTGGCTCAGCCTGTAATCCCGCGCCTTTGGGAGGCTGAGGTGAGTGGATTGCCTGAGCCCGCGGGTTCGAGACCCGCCTGGGCAAGCAAGACCTCATCTCTACAATAAATCAAAAAATCAGCCGGGCATGGTAGCGCATGACTGTAATTCCGGCTACTCGGAAGACTGAGGCGGAAGGATCGCCGGAGCCCAGCACGTCGAGGCTTCGGTGGCCGGGAGCGGCCACTGCACTCCAGTCTGGGCAACACAGTGAGACTCCAACTCAAAAAAAATAAAAATAAAAATAAAAATAAAAATTAACAAGTCCACTGCATAAGTTAGATATTTCTCAAACCTACATAAATTATGCAATTATTGTCTTTACTGTATTCTTAAATCACCTTAATGATAATAGAGAACTTCACTTCTACCCTAAAGGAAAGTTTTGAAATGTTTTACATTATTCAGTGTAGTATATAATTATATAAGGTTAAAAAGTTAATCAGTATATTATTTTAAATTACATAATAAATTGCCTTTCCTCTTCTATTAATTATATGATGAAATGACATATTATTATGTTATATGTATCAAATACTAAATATATATCTTTGCCTTTTCTCTTATAAAAATAACTACTAATCTTATTCAAATTAACTATATAGAAAAAACATGACCTATTGAACTCCTGGGCTCAAGCAATCCTCTCACCTCAGCTTCCCAAAGTGCTGGGATTACAGGCATGAACCACAGCACCTGGCCTCTGTTGACATTTTAAATCACCTACTTGATTTAAAGACCAAACACAGATTTTTAAAAATAGATAAAATTTAAAATTCACTTATGACAAAAGTTCTCAAAAACTAGGAGTCTTTTAGTTTTTTTGTAAAACTAGAAGTCTTCTTAGTATTTTTTGAACCTAATAAAGGGTGTACATATTTTTAAAACTATAACTAACATTTTTAATGGAGAGTGAATACTTTCCCCCTAAGATTGGATAAGGCAAGGATGTCCTCTCTTACCCCTTGTTTCCAACATTGTACTGGAAATCCTACTGAGTTCAGTAGGGCAAGAAACAGAAATAAAAGGCATATAGATTGAAAAGTAAGAAATAAAACTACCTTTATTGCCAGATGACATGATTGTCTATGTAAAAAAAAAAAAACCCTGAAGAATCTAGAAGAATCACCTGGAACTAATAATTGACTTTAGCAAGGCTGCATGAATTAATATAAGGTCAATATACTAAAGTTAATTGCTCTCCTACACACCTGCAATGAACAACTGAAATTTGAAATTATTTAGAAAATGCAGTACTTGGGTATAAATCTAACAAAATATGTGCAGGATCTGTATGTGGAAAACTCCAAAATACTGGTGAAAGAAATCAAACAATATCTAAATGAATGAAGAGCTATTCCATGTTAATAGAGTGAAAGACTTAGTATTGTTAAGATGTCAATTGCTACCAATATGATCTATACATTCTCAACCTAGACAACAATTGCACGATGGCAGAATCTGTCTGATACCATTATTTTGGAACTCTGGAATCTATTGAAGGATTGAAACTTCCAGAGGAAGACTTGAACAATAAATTGCAGTTTATTTCAGTCAATTTCAGTTCTTAGCTCAACAGTGGCTACCCATCTCCTATCCCCAACCCAGTGGCAGACAGCAATGCATGTGCTCCTAGAACAGCACCCATATTTCTTGTGGCAGTCAGGGTAGACAAACAGGACCCAATCCTGTGCTATATTCGCTGATCGCTTCTTGTGATCATAAGGTACAGACACAGAAGTGGGCAACCACTGTGGCGCCTCTTTCCCCACTGTTGCAAGGCTCACCCCTCAGGTTAAAATGGACTACAGGGAACTAAAAGTTCCAATACCCTTTTTCCTTCTCTTCACTTTTCTCTTTTTTCCCTTTTTGGGAGAAGATTAAAGATTAGGACATTCAAAAGCAACTGCATATTTGAGAGAAATTAAAGTCACCACAATATACAGAGAAAGATGCAGACTCAGAAAAATACTAAGAAGATCTTAAGTTTATACCTCAGACTGATCCTCAGCACAGAGACAGCCTATGACAATCAAAAAGAAAAAGAAAAAGAAAAAATAACAAAACTCGGGGAAGGGAAGAATCTGATGTCCAGAGTCATCACATTATTAAAGTCAAATGACTAGTTTTCAATAATAATAACAAAAATCACAAAGCATACAAAGAAACAGGAAAGTTTGACCCATTTAAAGGAAAAAAAAAAACCCAACAGAAATTGTCCCCTAGAAAGACCTAATGGCAAATCTACTAGACAAAGACTTTAAAACAACTGTCTTAAAGATGCTCAATGAACTAAATGGAAATATAAATGGAAAAAGTAAAAAAAAAAAAAAAAAAGAATAAAAAGGAAATATCAAGAAAAATAGTAAACCTAAAAAGAAAACAACGAGAACTGGAGCTGAAAAGCACAATAACTGAAATAAAAAATTCACTGGAAGGATTCAAAAGCAAATTTGAGCAGGCATAAGAAAGAATCAGAAAACCTGAAAATAGAACAAATGACCATTCACAATACCAAAGAAATGAAATCAACCAACCTAGGTGCCCATCAGTGGTGGATGGGATTAGCCCTTTGCACTTGGATGTCCCCTCTGAGGGGACAATGTAAATCTAGCAAACCACTCAGATGTCTCCTCTTGGGAGACATAAAGAGACTGCTGGTGATTATACAGGATAAACTTAGACAAGCACAAATTTTTCAAAAATGTATGTTTCCATGAAGTTTTCCATTCAAACTGTACAAACAAGAGATGGAATATATACTGAGATATGATCAGATAAGAAGTGGTTTTCAGAAATCACAAGTGTACCCTTCCACATCATCTTTGAGCAACAGATTGGAAAATCAATTACATATTATTAATGTGAGAGGAAGAAAACAAGACTGAACTGTCTGCTCGGAGAGAAAAATGCCAGGTGGAAGACACCAAACAAATTACTATTGCACAACATGTATCAATGAACCTGCAACACATGTTGGTGACTCTTTCATGTTACCACATGTTAGAAAAATATAAGATATAAAATTCCAATTATTTGTCATAAGTTCCTCAATGTCCAAAATTCTATTATAAGCCAAATATCATTATAATAATTGGTTCCAACACTACACTATTTAATATGAAGTGATTCATGTTTCACTATTTTGTAAAAAAGTGCAATCAAGTTGCTAGTAGGTGATCTACAAGATGTCTCCGAGTGCAAAGAATTAATATCATATGATATTAATATACTAACATCATAGATACTACACAGTCAAAAAAAAATCATATTCATTGCAGCAACATGGATGCAGGTGGAGGTCATCCTAAGTGAATTAACTCTGAAACAGAAAATCAAAGACAGCATGTTCTTATGTATAAGCGGGAGGTAAACATTGGGTACACAAAGACAGAAAGATGGAAACAATATACACTAGGAACGTCAAAAGAGAAAGAAGAGAAGACAGCATGGTTTGAAAAATACATATTAAGTACTATGGTCACAACTTAGGTGACAGGGTTCAATAGAAGTCCAAATCTCATCATCATGCAATATACCCATGTAACAAACCTGCACATGTACCCTTTGAATTTAATTTTTTTTTTTTTTTTTTTTTGAGTTGGAGTCTCACTCTGTCGCCCAGATTGGAGTGCAATGGCCGCTCCCGGCCACCGCAGCCTCGACCCACTGGGCTCCAGCGATCCTTCCGCCTCAGCCTTCCACCTCAGCCTTCCAAGTAGCTGGAATTACAGGCACACACCACCATGCCCGGCTAATTTTTTTGATTTATTGTAGAGATGAGGTCTCGCCAAGTTGCCCAGGCGGGTCTCGAACCTGCGGGCCCAGGCAATCCACTCACCTCAGCCTCCCAAGGCACGGGATTACAGGCTGAGCCACCGAGCCCGGCTTAAAATTTTTAAAAAGCAAAATAAAGTAAGACAATTGAAATTACCAAATCTGAGAAACAGAAAAAAAACAAAAAAAGAACAGAGACAAACAGAGCTGAAGGAACATGTGGGACACCACCAAGTGGACCAACATGCACACGGTGGTAATCCCAGAAAGAAAGAAAGGGACACAAGAAATAAGTGCCAAACTATAAATAGGATAAACTCTAAGAGACTGACACTGAGAAATATAATCAAACTGTTGCATTCCAATGACACAAAATTCTGAAAGCAGTAAAAGAGAATCAACTTATCACATATAAGGGATTCTCAATAAGATTATTAGCAGATTTCTCATCAAAAACTTTGGGAGCCAGAAGGTGGTATGCTAGTTAGTCTTTAAAAAGAACAGTCAAACTAGGATCTAATATCCAGCAAAAATTTTCTTTAAAAGTGAAGGAGAAATTAAGATGTTCTCAGATTAACAAAAGTTGAGGGAGGTCATTACTGCTAAACTTGTCCTGCAAGAAATGCTAAAGGGAGACCGTAACCTGAAGCTGTATAAAAAAAATAAAGATCTCAGTCGGGCGCAGTGGCTCAAGTCTGTTATCCCAGCACTTTGGGAGGCTGAGGCGAGAGGACTGCCTGAACCCACGGGTTCGAGAACAGCCTGGGCAACTTGGCGAGACCTCATCTCTACAATAAATCAATTAGCCAGGTGTGGTAGCGTGGGCCTGTAGTTTCAGCTACTTGGAAGGCTGAAGCAGAAGGATCACCTGAACCTAACAGGCCACGCTGGGGTGGCCATGAGCATGCCACTGTACTTCAGCCTGGGCAATAGAGTGAGGCTCCAACTCAAAATAAATAAATAAACAAACAAATAAATACCTCAATAAAGGTAAATACATTGGTAACTGTAAAAATATTATTGAAATAATGGTTTATAACTACATTTTGTTTTATACATGATGTAAGAGACTAATGCACTAAAAATTATTAGTTTATGTTTTTGGAGACACAATGTTCAAAGATGTAATTTTTATGAGATTAACAAATAAAAAGGAGGATTAATAAATGAAAATGAAATTATTCATTAATAAATAAAGAAGTTGTAAATGAGCAGAGTCTTGTGAGTTATTGAAGTTAAACTGGACAAATTCAAATACAGTGTTATAACCTTAGGATGTGAAGCATAATCCCCATGGTAACCACGAAGAGAATCATTATACAATATACACAAAAGGAAATGAGAAGGGAATAAAAACATTTACTATAAAAAATTAAGTAAACACAAAAGGGACAGTAATATATAAAATGGGTGACAAAAAAGGCATAATGCATATAGAAAACAAATTGCAAAATGACAGAAGTCCCTCCTTATCAGAAACTACTAAATGTAAATTGATCAAACTCTCCAATCAAAAGGCAGAAATTGGCAGAAATAATTTTTATTAAATGATCCAGCTATATGTTGTTTACAAGAGACTCACTTTAAGATCCAAAGAAGATTATTGAAGTATTCTAGTAGAGATGATGACAGTTAGTGGAGGTATTGAAGATAGAACCAGTTTGATCACAAAGATATTTAGTAGGGAAAATAGACATGACTTGCGATGGTCTAGCTAAGGAAAAGAATAAGAAGGAAGGAGACAACAAAGATGTCTTACCCTTTATACAAGCCTTGGGTCTTAGCCTTTATAAAAATGGCTGGAAGATGGTATCTCCCCCAGGGATGAATAAGTTGGTAACCAGTTTAATTAAATAAATAATTGTTGGATTATAATAAAGACAATACTAGGTTTGGCAGAAGTATAAGAAAAGAGGAGAAGCCATGATCTCTCCTAAAGTGAGAGAGATAAGGAAAGCCTATGTAGAATTAGGTATACTGAAACTTGGTCTGGAAGAGTAAATAGGAATTTGACCAACTGAGAAGAAGAAAGGCATTCCAGGGCTTGGCATAACTTAGGTTAAAAATAAAAAATAAAAAAACACGGTTGAAAGAGCAAATAGGAATTTGATCAACAGAGGAGAAAGGCATTCTAGGGCCTGGCATAACTCAGGTTTTAAAAAAAAGTGAAGTAAAAATGTAAGGAAAATGTGGAAGATAGGTTGGTGTGGAATAAATTTTGACTTGTAATCATTCAACTTGTTCTGAAGTTTACTCTTCCACTTACAATAAACTCTTCTTTAGAGCCCAGGAGATCTCTACTCTTAAAGTAGTTTTCCATGAAGTTATTCTCTTTCTTTAAGACAGTCCCTCCAATGTCTTTGTTTTACTCAGTTATAAGTAAAAGCACCATAACTATCATAGTGCTTAAAACAAAATCATAAAACACATTTTAAAAGGTGTTTCCTTGGAAAGTTACAGTTCTAACAATAATTTGAAAGTGTCATCTTAATTTATTCTGCTTACACAAAACTCATGACGTTGCCTTTAATATAAATAAAAGACACAGAAGTCATCTATCTGAAATATACATGCTTAGTTCTCCACTGAATACTGCTATTATTATGACAATTTCATAAAAGAAAATATGTGCATAAATCCTGTAAAACCTAAACAAAGAGGACATTAGATGTTCAGTTTATATACTGCTACTGCCAATAGCAACAAAGAAAGTTTGTCTAGTAAAAGGTATCCTCCCTTTCAGGAGGCACAAGGTCTAACTGACCCAATGTTAAATACTAAATGCCAGCTATTTAATTATTTTCATGCTCACTCCAACCTCCCCCCACCAAAAGCCTTGTTTTATCCTGTAGAGTTCCTCCATTTATTCCCAAAACAATTTATATGCAAGCTTTAAACAAGAAAAAAGTCACACAGAGAAAGCACTGATTAGCCTTGCCCTATGATTTCAATAGCTTTTATTCATTTTCCACTTTTCAGCAAATTGCTTCACCAAGAAATGATGGTTAAACTCTTGTGACGAGTTCCTTCCCCATGTATTTTGTAAAAATTTCTTTCCAAATTGCTAGAAGCTATTGGTAAGAAAAACAGTATTTTTCACTGTTACAATAATCTTCCAATAAAGATTTAAATTAGATGGCAAAAACTGAATTTGAGGAAGTTTATTTTAAAATATTATCAGTCAGAAAATGTAAAGTATAACTTCTAGATTTTAGAGCAAAATATCTATGGGTCTTGCCTTACTTAAAGCAATAATGAACCATTAAACATTGTTAAAATTATATTTTTAAAACTTTTAAATTAAAATTATATTTCCAAGGTCGAGAATAGCTGGTACTTATTTGTAAGCTGCTCTGACATTAAGGTTTTTATTGGGAGGAAAATAAGTTGGTTATTGTTGTTATTAAAAAATAAAAAGGTGTTATATTAACATGATTGAACTGCTCGCTTGATCACAAAGACAACTGTAAAAGTAGTTCCTTCTTAAGAGGACAAAATGGAATGTACTAAATCAGCAAACAAATAATAACTTCATGTGCTTGACTGTAGTTACATGGAAATAGAGGGAGGAAATTCAGAAGAAACAGCCAAAACATAATTCAACATTCAAGGCAAATGAGAACCATTTTTCCTCTGTTTCCCTTCAGTGGAAAAGATATATAACTAATCATTAAAGCTAATATTTGAGTGCTTACTCTGTGCCAGAAGATTCACATATGTTAATGAACTTTTACAATCACCTTACCAATGCTTACACAGTAGATGCAACCAAAGTTTCCAAAGGTTAAGTAATTTGCATAAGATCATCCAGCTGGTTAAGTCAGGCTTCAATTCCAGGCCTTCTTTCAAAGTTTAAAAAGCTTCCTGACTATTCAATTCATTCAGGTATAATCATATACAGTCGTGTGCCACGTAACAACATTTTGGTCAATGACAGACCATATACATGATGGTAGTCCCATAAGATTATAATGGAGCTTAAGTAACACAACACATTACTCACATGCTGTGGTGATGCTGGTGTAAACAAACCTACTATACTACAAGTTGTAAAAAAAAAATAGCACTTACAATTATACAGTATGTACATAAATACTAAATGACTGTTATTGGTTTATATATTTACTATATTGTACTGTTTATCATTATTTTAGAATGCACTCCTTCTACTTATAAAAAGAAAAGTTAACCGTGAAACAGCTTCAGGCAGGTCCCAACATGGTAGGTATTCCAGAAGAAGATATTGCTGTCATAGAAGATGACAGCTCTATACCTATTACTGTCCCTGAAGACCTTCCAGTGGGGCAACATATGAAGATGAAGACAATGATACTGATGATCCAGACCCTGTATAAGCCTAGGCTAATGTGTGTGTTTGTGTTTTAGATTTTAACAACAAAGTTTAAAGAGTTTAAAACAGAAAAAGCTTATAAAATAAGGGGATAAAGAAAGAAAATATCTCTGTACAGCTGTGCAATGTCTTTGTGTTTTATGAGGCCTGACAATTAAGTTCACAAACTTGCCACCATGCACTTAAGTTGGCAGCACTGTACAATCAACTCAATAAGGTTGTATAACCTTGGTATATCATTGTCTCACAGCTGTGTTCATGTTGACATCTGGCAGTGTCTTGCTGAGTGGATTGCTGTGTGTTATTGTATGCTGTCACGAGAATGTCAGAGTTTGAATTAGAGCAATGAACAAATATTAAGTTTCTTGTTAAACTTGGCAAGAGTAAAACCAGGGACCTGTTAGTCCCAGTTTATGGGGATAATGCCATGAAGGAAACGGCAATGTACAAATGGATTAAATGTTTTTCTGAAGGGAGAGAAAGCATCACTGATGAAGAGAGATCAGGAAGCCAGTAACAAATAGAACTAATGAAAACACTGCAAAAAAGTCATTAAATTCTGAGTCAAAATTGTTGGCTGACTGTGAGAAGCATAGCAGACCAAATAAGCATCTGTAGAGAAACAGTTTAGAAAAACCATAAAATCTGAAAATCTTGGCATGAGAAAGGTGTATACAAAAATGGTCCCAAAGGAGCTCTCACCTCACAACAATGCACCAGTTCACACAGCACTGTCTGTGAGGGAGTTTTTAGCCAGTAAACAAATAACTGTGTTGGAACACCCTCGCTACACCTTACATGGCCCCCAATGACTTTTTTCTTTACCCAAAGGTAAAGGAAATATTGACAGGAAGGCATTTTGATGACATTCAGGACACCAAGGGTAATATGACAGTTATTCCAGAAAAAGCTCCAAAATTACTTTGACAGGTGGACTAGGCACTAGTGTCAATACATATCTTGAGAACAAGGGGAATACTTCAAAGGGGACAATAGTGATATTCAGCAGTGAGGTATACACAGCCCTTTTTCTAGGATGAGTTCGTGAACTTAATTGCCACACCTTGTAAGCTAAGTGTTAATTAGCTTACAGTCAAAAAGTTTTTAAAGAGTTAGAAGCTTATAAAGTAAAAAGTTACAGTAAACAAATGTTAATTTATTGTTGAGAAAAAAATTTTAATAAATTTCGTATAACCTAAGTATACAGTGCTTATAAAATCTACAGTAGTATACAGTAATGTCCTAGGTCTTCACATTCACTCACCACTCACTGACTCACCCAGAGCAACTTCCACTACTGTTAAGTTTCACTCATGGTTAAGTGTCCTATACAGGTATACCTTTTAAAAATCTTTTATACTGTATTTTTACTGCACCTTTTCTATTTCTGTTTTTAAATGTATTAGATACACAAATACCATTTTATTATAATTGCCTATAGTACTCAGTACAGTAACATGATATACAGGTTTGTAGTCTAGGAGCAATAGGCCTAGGTGTATAGTAGGCTATATATCATCCTGGTTTGTGTTAAGTATACTCTATGATGTTTACACAATGATAAAATTGCCTAACAATGCATTTCTCAGAATGTATACCCAAACATATCCCCATTGTTTAGTGACACATGACTGTACTATCTCAAATCACTGTACATTTTGGCTAAAGGCTGTCTATAAGTTCTTTACAGAACAGAGTTTATAAACACAGTTCACACTTTGCTCAGTAAACAACTGCTAGACTAAATTATTACCTATCTGATGAGCAATTATACACATACATTTTTAAGTTAATAGATTTTTTTAGAGTAGTTTTAGGTCTATAGAGAAACCAAGTAGAAAATACATAGTTACCATATAACCCCCACCAGTTTCCCCTATTATTAACACCTTGTATTAGAGTGACACATTTGCTACATTATTAACTAAAGTCCACAGTTTACATTAGAGCTTACTCTTTGTATGTATAGTTGTAAGGGTTTTGACAAATGCACATCATGTATCCACAACTGCATTTTAAATGATAGTTTAACAGTCCTAAAACTTCCCAGGGTTCAACCTATTCATCCTCCCTTCTTTCTCCCTTTTTCCTCCTCTTTTTCCTCGTCCTCCTCCTCTTCCCCCAACCCCTAGCATCCAATGATCTTTTTACTGTCTCTATACAGTTTTTCCTTTTCCAGCATATTTGGAATCATATAGTATACAGCCTCTTCATAATGGCTTCTTTACTTTGCAATATGAATTTAAGGTTCCTCTATATCTTTTAGTGGCTTAAAAGCTCAGTTCTTTTTACCATTGAGTAATATTCCATTGTCTGATGTACCAAAGGTTGTGCTTATCCATTCACCTATTGAAGGACATCTGGGTGTTTCCAAGTTTTGGCAATTATGAATAAGGCTGCTATAAACATTCATGTAAAGATTTTTGTGTGAACCTAAGTTTCCAACACATTTGGGTAAATATTAAGAAGCACAACAATACCAGTAAATATAATAATTTCCACAAATTCAATTCAACAAATCTTTGTTACATAGTAACATAATCTCTTTTGTTTTTTAATGGTCCTTTTTCAAGAAAGTGCTATTATAGTTGTGTGCAAAGTGCTATTGGGGTAACAGAGTTGAGAGCAAAAACCTCTGGACAGATTTGAGAGAGAGGACAAAGAAAGCCAGTGAACACTTCACAAAAGAAGTGATGTTTGAACTGGACACTGAAGGAAGAAGCATATGGGATTCCCAGTGGCCAAGGAGAAAGATAAGAGTATGTATGCACAAACATCAAATACAAAATAATGAAAGGATAGAAGAGTGAGACAACACTCAGTTTAAATTCTGGTTTCACCACTCTCTAGCAGCATAATACTAAACAAGTTGTATCTCTTCTCTAACAGTTCATTTCCTTATCTGGAGATAAATTCATACCATACAGAGCATGTAAAACTTAGGTAACATTACTTTTCATAGGCAAGTAATAGGTGTTAAATAACCTACTGACATTTAAAATAGAAAGCCACAATCAGATCATAGTGCTAATGTGGAAGATACAATACAAAGAGAATGAGGAAGCAAGGTAATCCACTTAGCAAACCATCGCATTGGCCCAAGCAAGAGTGAAGGCTATGATAAAACAGTGAAAACAGAAAAGAATAAACAGGTAAGAGCTGTTCCAAAGTAAAACTGACAACCTGGAAACTAATAAGGCGTGGAAAGGGGGAAGACAGTGAAATTAAGATTGAATATAGCTAAGAATTTCCTGCTTAAAGTTGATCATACATTAAAAATCTAGCCACCCTTTAGGATGGCTACCATTTAAAAAAAAAAACAGAAAATAACAAGTGCTAGTGAGAATGTGGAGAAACGGGAATCATTGTGCACGTTTGGTGAGAATGTCAGTTTAGCCACCGTGCAAAACAATGTGGAAGTTTCTCAAAAATGTAAACATTGAATAACTATATCATCCAACAATTCCACTTAAGGATATATATTCAAAAGAACTAAAAGCAAGAACTCTTACAGACATTTATATACTTAAGTTTATAGCAGCATTTTTCACATTACCCAAGGGTGGAAACCACCCAAGTGTCCATAGCTTGGTAAACAAAATGTGGTCCATATATGCAATAGAATAGTATTGAGCCCTAAAAAGGAAGAAAATTTTCATACATGCTACAACATGAATGAAGCTTGAGGACATTATGCTAAGTGAAATGAGTCAGTCAAAAAAAGATAAATAGTATACTGTACGATTTTGCTTACATGAAGTACCTAGAGTAGACAAATTCGTACACACAGAAAATAAAATGATGGTTTCCAGAGACTACAAGGAGGGAGGAATGGATCCTTGTCATTTAATGGGTACAGAGTTTCAGTTTTGCATGATGGAGACAGAGTGTGCAATAAAGTGAATATACTTGATGGCAATTAACTGTATACTTAAAATGGCTAGAATGGTAAATTTTATGTTAATTGTGGTTAAACAATTAAAAAGAAATTCTAAAATTTTTAATCTGAAAGTATTAGAGACTGAAAGAGTCTGAGGCACTCTCTCAGTTTGTATGTAATGATTTTCAAACTTTTGAGCCTGAGTTCAGTCTTTTGTACAATTTCATGTATGGCCTGCATGCCTCCTCCAATCAAGGATAGCAATACATAATACATGCTAGACAAAAATATCCAGAAATACCCAAGAAGAAGCCAACAGTTCAAAAATATTTTTTGCCTACAGTTATAAAATTGCTACATGATAGCACCCCATACAAACACCCACACACAATCCATGATTGACTGCTTAATTCCTAAATATATATACGTATGTGTGTAATCACAACAACTTATCAAAATGACAACATACTTATTGGAGGATATAAACTTTTGCTAGGTACTACAACAGATTCTAAGAATATATATATAAGAAAAAGTTTGTCTTGTCCTCTTAGAATTGATGCAATAGAGAGCTAATGGTCAATTTTTTTAAAAGTAGGAATTGAAACTTTAACAACAGAATTTATAATACTCAATGTAACATACATAAATGTGTCCAAGTAAGTATATGGTTTTTATACCAATCAGGAAAAGCAAAAGGGAAGGATTGTATCTGTCTCTAGAGTCCTAAACACAGAATAATATTATGGTTTCCTGGGCATTATAAGGTCTCTTACTTACCTGATGACCTTAACTTTTTAAAGATAGTGATCAAAACTTTAATTTATTTAGAAACTTGACTGGAGATACAAATCAATTCACAAAAACAACAAAGAAAAGAAATTAATAGTGTTAATATTTCAAAAACTATTGTATATATTTAAGGTGGACATGACATATTATTGATATACATATTGATAGTGAAATGGTTACTATATTCAAGCAATTTAACATAGTCATCACCACATGGTTACCCTTTTTATGTATACAGTAAGAGCACCTAAAATCTACTCTGTCAGCAAACATCAAGAATACAATGTAATATTAACTATAGTCCTAAATGTTGTACATTAGATCTCTAGATTTGTTAATCCTACATATATTTTATATCCTTTGACCTAAGAAACTGTGGTACACAAACACATGATGAAATATTATTTAACCTTTAAAAAAAGAGAGAGCAGGGTGTAGTGGTTTACACCTGTAATCCTAGCACTTTGGAAAGCCAAGGCAGGAGGATTGCTTGATTTGAGTATTTCAGACCAGCCTAGGCAA
This sequence comes from Tarsius wallacei, assembly GCA_963574415.1. NCBI lineage: Eukaryota > Metazoa > Chordata > Mammalia > Primates > Tarsiidae > Tarsius > Tarsius wallacei. The sequence goes on along the minus strand of CAUYQG010081046.1, from coordinate 8,345 downwards.
CATAATAAGACCCTGACTCTACAAAAAAATTTTTAAATTAGCCAAAGGCCAGACATGGTGGACCATACCTATAACTGTAGCACTTTGGGAGGCCAAAGCAAGTGGACTGCTTGAGCCCAGGAGTTTGAGAACAGCCTGGGCAACATAACGAAACCTTGTCTCTACAAAAAAAAAAAAAAAAATTAGCCAGGCATGGTGATGTGCACCTGCAGTCCCAGTTACTCAGGATCCTGAGGTGGAAGGATCACCCAAACCCAAGAGATCAAGGCTGCCATGAGCCAAGATCGTTGTGATCATACCAATGCACTCAAGCTTGAGCAGCAGAGTGAGATCCTGATTAAAAACCAACAAACAAATAAGAAAATAAATATTAGCCAGGCATGGTGGTGTGTGCCTGTAGTTCCAGCTAGCCAGGAGGCTGAGGCAGGTGGATCACTGGAGCCCAGAAGTTTGAGGCTGCAGCAACCTGTGATCCACTGCAGCAAGCTGTGATCCACTATACTCCAGCCTGGGTAACAATAAGACCCCTAACTAATTAATTCATGGAGATTCTGTCATTTGCCAAAAAAAATACATTAATCTGTAGGGCATCAGGCTAAGAGAAATAAGACACAGAAAGAAAAATATTGCGTGATCTTATTTATATGTGAAATCTAAAAATTAAGCTGAATACATAGAGATAGAAAATAAAACAGTGGTTAGCAGAAGTGGAGAGGGGAGAATACTACTAACATTTGCACTGAGTGTTACACTTACAAAGTATTTATATGTGCATTGTATTGTTTAATCTTTACTAAGTATAAGTATTGTATTAGAACTTGACTGATAAAGGATAACATTAAAAAGTGAAATAACATGTCTACCTAAAAAGCAACACTTCCTATACCCAAAAATCCAACTCAACTTTTCTGACTCCAAAGTCAGTACTCACTCTCTTTTCTATTTCTCATCCATTGATGGAACTGATGTAGTTTAGGTAACCAACACATTATCAGGCAAGAGCTGACACAGCAGCTCTTTTGCTCATTCATTGCTTAACAAATTTCATTTAGTGCTTTCCACAGGGTATTAGATACTGGGGAAATAACAGTAAACATTATGGGTATCATAAATGCCATGTGCTTATGTTCTGCCAGGGATGGATTATATAAATTAATATCTATCATGAGAAATTAACTAATTATGACCATCAATTCTCTGCAATGTTATGCAATTACTAAATGCTCTATAAGGACAGATCAGATACTTAATGAAAGCTGCAGAAAAACAAGGATAGCATAATCCTATTTTTGTTTGAAAAATAACATATTTAAGCATGTATGATCTAGAATACATATTAACTTGGAAGTGGAATTGAAAGGTAAGAGCTTTCAGTTTTACTCTTAGAACCACTGAGCTGTTCGATATTTTAAAAGCAAATGTTTATTGTTTTTACAAATTTTTTTAAAACCACAATAAAGAGAGAAAAGTCAAGAAATCACCATTTGGGTAGGTGTTACAACAGGAAAAGTATATGGGAACGTAAGGCAGAGAGATTGAGTCAGGGAAGGCTTCCCAAAGAAAATGAAGATTGAAGTCTAAAAAAGAGCTTGTAATGAAAGGTGGGGGCAGGGGGAACAGGAACATAACCCCTTCCAACAACTTTATATTATGGCTGGTATAGAGACTTCAAAAGGGGAAGGGCTTAAAAGTGAGGTTGGATAGGCAACGGCCATATCACACAAAGATTTATGTTGGACTACCTCAAGGTAACAGGAAGCCATGATTTTAAGCAGAGAAGTGCCATTAGCAGATTAAAATGTGTTTTAAAAATCATTCTAGCAGCCAGGCACAGTGGCTCATGCCTATAATCCCAGCACTTTGGCAGACCGAGGAGGGAGGCTCGTTTGAGCCCAGAAGTTTGAGACCAACCTGGGGAACATAATGAGACCTTGTTCATAAATAAATAAATAAATAAATAAATAAATAAATAAATAAATAAATAAATAAATAAAGCTGGGCATGATGGTGCATGTTTGTAGTCCCAGCTACTCAGGAGGCTGAGATGGAAGGATCACCTGAGCCTAGGAGCTTGAGACTGTGGTGAGCCATGGTAGTGCCACTGCACTTCAACCTAGGTAACAGAGTGAGACCCTGACTCAAAAAATAAAAATAAAAAAATTCTAGCAGCAATACAGGAAAAAATGGATTAAGAGTAGCTATGACTATAGTCAGGGAGGCAAGCAGGAGGCTACTACTCTAGTACTGTCCAAAGATGATGAACAGGCTGGAAGTAGTGGCTCACACCTGTAATCCCAGCACTTTGGGAGGCTGAGGCAAGAGGATGGTTTGAGCCCAGGAGTTAAAGACTACAGTGAGCTATGATCACACCAGTGTACTCCAGCATGAGTGGCAGAGCAAGATCTTGTATCTAAAAAGGAAAAACAAAAAAAAGAAGATAATGGACATAACATGGAGGCAAAGGATTTGAGAGATGTATATGGGGCAAGATTTAGTGGAAATAATTTTAAAATTATTTAACTAAATAGACAAAAACAGGTGATCTCTAGGGTCTCCACTTCTAAACATACTCTAATTTCACACATTTTAACAGTACTAGATTTAGTATGGAAATGGAGGAATTAGAGCGAGTCACACAAGACATCCTCAACCACAGCATTTCTCACCCACACTCCCAGCACAGACTAAGACTGCATTAATTAAAACCCAAACTACTGAGTACTCTACAAATATATGTTAGAATAATTGGCAATAGTAAAAACACCAGAACTTTGAAGTCAACATATGAATATACGTACTACCTTTATCATGTATTAGTTATAAGTATCCTTGAATAAGTCACCAAGCTAACAAGCTTAGGCGGGTTTTTTCCACCCTTCAGTTAAAAAGTAGTATGCTATATTTACCTACCTGATGATATGACTCTGTAGTTTAAATATGATGAACGATGCTCATGACACAGAAACACTCAATAATGTTAGTACTTTTTTCCATCTAAAGTTTTCTTTTAGGAATCGCCACACTGTTTTCCACAGAGGCTGTATGAGTTTACACTCCCACAACAGTGTAGAAGTGTTCCCTTTTCACCACATCCTCTCCAGCACCTGTTATTTTTTTGAGTCATTGATGATGGCCATTCTGACTAGAGTTAGGTGGTATCTCAGTGTAGTTTTAATTTGCATTTCTTTGATGACTAGTGAGGCTGAACATTTTTTCATGTATCTGTTGGCTGCTTGTATGTCTTCTTTTGGGTTTTTTTTCTTTTCGGCACATTTGAGTTCCTTGTAGATCCTAGATGTTAGGCCTCTGTCAGACATAGAGTTAGCAAATATTTTTTCCCAGTCTATGGGCTGCAGAAGCTTGTCAGTTTGATGAGGTCCCACCTATCTTATCTCTTCCATATGATCCCACAATCTCCCTACTGGTAATATATCTGGAAGAACTCAAATCACCCTATAAAAAAGATACCTGCACACGAATGTTTATTGCAGCATTGTTCACGATAGCAAGAACATGGAACCAACTGCCCATCAAAAGAGGACTGGATTTTATTAAATGTGGTATACATATACAATGGAATATTATGCAGCCATAAAGAACAAAATCATGAACTTTGCAGCAACCTGGATAGACTTAGAGTCTATAATACTGAGTGATCTTTCACAGAAACAAAGAACTGAGTATCACATGTTCTCACTCATAAGTGGACCTTGAACAACTATCATAATACTATAAGAAAAGAACTGACAGTAGCAGGAAACTGTGGGGGTGCTGGGGGGCAGGGAGGTGGGATTGGCAGTAGTGGGAATCTGTCTGGGGAAGGGGGGGTACACCTCATCAATAAGGGTACCTGCACAATGAATATTTGTATACCTAACCCTGAATTGTACCCCACAATTTTAAAATTAAAAAAATAAAGTTTTCTTTAACTACATTTACAGGTATGTTAAAGCTGAATTTTTAAAAAGCCATTTAAGACCAAGTGCTTACATGCACTTCAAAACATGGAGCAAGAAATTCTCACGTGTTTGTCTAATGTGACTTTGGTAGCACACAAAGAAGCAAAAATTACTCTTCGTGATAGAAGCAATTTCCAGCAGTCTAACTTAAGTGATTACTCACTAGAACCTGCTACTAATGTTAAACTTAGGTAACACAGGCTAAGCCTATATAATGAAATAAAGATCAAAGTTTTTTCACTCTGGTAAAAACATCTCAAATTAGGAACCACATCAATAGAACACAATATCCCAAAACTCAGCAAATTTATCCACTCATAGTAAAGAAAAAGCCAATCAAAGTAAGCTTCAATTCTTTTGATACTATATACCCTACATTGCTGAAGTTTTCTGTTTCTTTTCAACTTCAATAAACTGATTTGCACAAAATGGTGGTTATTTGCAAATTTTAAAGTAAATCAAGTATTTCAATTTACTTATCAAGGATCAGGTAAATTTTGACACAGAACTTCTTAGTAGCTAAAAAATAAATAAATTATAGAGCGACTAAAAATCAAAAGAACCAAGACTACCAATCTGTCAGTGAACAACCCAAGTGAAAACCTTTTGGGTGCAAAAGTACCACCTTTAAAAAGGTCCCTCCACAGGCAGCTAAAGTATATAGAATAAGTGTCACCTGCTGATCAGACTCTAGAGATGGGGCTAAGACACCGATAGTTTAATAAATCTCCCAGGTGATTCTGTTGTGCAGCCACTATTAAGAATCGCTAGTATACTGGTTAAGAGCACAGATACGCATGCTTGGGTTTAACTCCTTGATCTTGGCAAGTTATTTAACTTATCTTTATCTTGCATTTCCTCATCTCATAAATAAAGATAGTAAAAGTACCTACTTTATCATTGTTGAGATAATTAAGAGAGTCACTGCTTATAAAGCATTGGGCCCAGTGTTCAATGCCTTCATTCATTCAACAAGAACTCACTAAGAATTTTCTACTATATGCCAAATGCTATTTATTCTAAGTACTGAACACAGTTGAAATGTTCACTGTTCTTATTAACATTATTAAAATAAGAATGATCAAATATTTAAACAAACTTTTAACTTTTAGGTGAAGAAACTAAAGGCTAAGAATGGACCAGCTTGGACAGGGCTCAAAGTGAGCCAGTACTAGAACTGGGATCAGAACATAAGTCTTCTGATTTCAAACTTCCCACTGGAGTTAAATATTGGGCAGGTCTTAAAGAAAGAAAATAACACATGTATTTAAAACACTTAAGTATTAGAGCCAAGATCATTTTAAACAGCAGAGGAAGAATAGGAAATAATAAAAGTAAAAAAAAAGAAAGAAACAGGTTTCATAGTCACTATGTATATTTTCACAACATTACATATGGTGTCTTTGGATTCAAACAAATGTGGGTTTAAATCCAAGCTCTACTATTTACAAATGATGACACTTAGGATAATTTCATTAGTAACACAAGGGGCATAATAATGGAACTAAAACCCAATGATCAGAATGATGCCTAGCAAGTACCTGGTAAATGGTAAACATGTTTACTGTGATTAAAAACTTCCAGGACTATTATTAAATACAGAACAAAGTTTATAAATCTTCTATTTTGGGTATCCTCCTTAGTCCAATGAATAATAGGCATGTTTATTTGTGCATTTATTCATCCACGTAACAAAGTCTAACCTCTGCTACAAGCAAGGCACTAATAGTTAAACTCTAAGAAGCTTTTCTCCATGCATAGTGCATTCACTCACAATTACTTTTCCCCCCAATATTTTTACTGATAAAATTTAAAAAATAATTGAGTGCAATTTTTTGCAATACAGATCTTCTGCTTGATTGGAGTTCAAAGTTAGTTAAGTTCCCTATCATCAAAATCAATTGCAAATGTTCATCTGCTAATGCAGATCTGCAATTATATTTTAAATATTTCATCTTTGAAAATGTCTTCACACAGATAGGTAATGCCAAATACTGATTATCAAGTCAGGAGCATATGATTTTAACTGAGCATATTCATCACTTGGAAGACATTTATAGAATTCTATTATATTCTTCTCTTGTTGCATTTTTTTAAATTAAAGACTTTTTTGGAGCAGTTTTAAGTTTGTAGCAAAATTGGGAGGAAGGTACAGAGTCCTCAAATATCCCCTACCCCCACACATTCTTAGCCTCTCCATTAACATCTCCCACCTGAGTGGTACATTTGTTACAACTGACGAACCTACGCTAACACATAACATATTCATGCCAAGTCCATAGTTTACATTAAGGTTCTCAATGTTGCATACTCTGTGTTTGGGCAAATATATAGTGATATATATCCACTATTATAGTACCATATAGAGTATTTTCACTGCCCTAAAAATCCTCTGTGCTCTGCGTACTTGCCCCTTCCCCTCCCACTCTAAGCCTCTGGCAACCACTAATGTTTTTACTCTCTACAGTTTTGTTCACAATTATTTTTTTTTATCTCTGCATTTTTTATACCAGCCTTTCACTGGTAAAGAATGGACTCCTCCTCCATATCCACTCAATATTCCGGCCTTCTTCTATAGATATTCTAATCCTACTTCTCATGTCTTCCTACAAATTTAACGACCTCACTGACTAAGTCATGAATGAGGCATTTAATCATATAAACCAGATACAGCCCTACTGATAGCATATTTTTTGTAACTTTATATGCATACCTACCTTACTTTGTCAATTAGATTTTATGTTCTGAATACAGAAGTCCTAATTGCCTTGTAACTCTACAAAAGCAATCAAACTTGTTATGCACAGAGCAGATCCTCAAACATAGTGAATGACTTAAGGAAAACAAGAAGGTAGTTCTCTGAGATAATCCAGATCATATCCTTTTGTATCCAATCCCTGACCAAATTCTACACTGAAGATCTTCGCTTAACATATTTTATTTTTTATATGAAATAGTCATACCAAAAATAGGGATTGCACTAACAAAAAGATTCACAAAGTCAAGCTTTTTCATATACAACTCTTCCTGCTAGATGCAAAAATTTTTCCAGACAAACTACTAAATATGATACCATCTATCAAAAAATCTGATGACTGATTCTAAAAGGGACCACAGAACTTAACCAGTAGGTCTGGGCATGGTGACTCACGCCTATAATCCCAGCACTTTGGGAGGCCAAGGTGAAAGGATTGCCTGAGCCCATGGATTCGAGACCAGCCTGGGCAACTTGGCAAGACCTCATCTCTACAGTAAATCAAAAAATTAGCCAGGCATAATGGCGTGTGCCTGTAGTTCCAGCTACTTGGAAGGCTAAGGCGGAAGGATCATCTGAGCCCAGCAGATTGAGGCTGCGGTGGCTGTGAGTATGCCACAGCACTCCAGCCTGAGCAGCAGAGTGAGACTCCGACTCAAAAAAAAAAAAAAAGAACTCGCCCAGTTGAACCCTCTCAGACCAAGAAAACTGGGCACTTACTCAAGATCCCTCACTAAGTAACAGGGCCAATATCTGTATAAATTATGACATGACTCCCACTCAAGTATTTGTTTTTCCAGTACATATTTTTTTGGCTTGTCTTCTCTAATGACTCCCCAGTCTAGTATTCATAACCTTCTATCAAATGATCAAGAGGTATCAAGTTAGTATATTCCAAGTGTATCTCCTTACAGCTTTCCTTTTTTAAAAAATTTAATTTAATTTCAAAGTTGTGGGGTATAAGTAAGCATCACGTACATAAGTGGTTTAGGTACAGGTAAAGTTTTGGGCCTCCCATTAGACATCACTTCAGCACTCATTGATATTATATACCCCCTCTCCCCTGGCTGTGTCCCACTACTGCCAATCCCTTTTTTGTAGTATTATGATAGGTGTTCAGGGTCCACTTATGAATGAGAACATGTGTTACTCTGTTCTTTGCTTCTGTGTTAGATCACTAAGTATGATAGACTCCAAATTCATCCACTACTTAAGTCTTTCCAATTGTGTTAGGTTCTTATGTATCAATGGCATTCAATCATATAAATCAGATATAGCCCTACAATCTAGGGCTAGTATCTAAAGACCACTGCAAGTTTGGGATAAAGTTCATCATTATAAAAGTGGCTATAAGCCGGGCTCGGTGGCTCAGCCTGTAATCCCGCGCCTTTGGGAGGCTGAGGTGAGTGGATTGCCTGAGCCGGCGGGTTCGAGACCCGCCTGGGCAAGCGAGACCTCATCTCTACAATAAATTAAAAAAATCAGCCGGTCGTGGTAGCGCGCGCCTGTAGCTCCAGTTACTTGGAAGGCTGAGGCGGAAGGATCGCCGGAGCCCAGCAGGTCGAGGCTGCGGAGGCCAGGAGCGGCCACTGCACTCCAGTCTGGGCGACAGAGTGAGACTCCAACTCAAA